>MJUU01003865.1:35666-57584 GCA_002080025.1 Modiolus philippinarum | reverse complement strand
TAGTGATAAACACACGTCTAAGCAATAACTTTTGGAGCATGCAATCCATAAAGTACTCGGGGACTACTAGTATTTATCAGTATTTTTTCTTCCTCGATAGGGTTAGATAAACACTGATGTTTCAATTTCTCAAACTGGCATTTCCATGGTTTGGAATTGTCTTTATTGCCGTGACTATATACATGATTATCATATATCCCTTATTAACATAACAATTTAACTGGAGAGAAAATCTTTTTTTTTTGCAAAGAAATTTTAATTGTAGATAAAGTAAAAAAAATATCAAGCATTGTGTGTCGTAAGTTCGTCAGGAGTCATTATTTCTTGTATTGTTTTAATCTCTTATAGGTTGATTTTGATGCAAGAAGTGCTGATTCATGGTAGTTAACCAGCAAAGTGGTCAAACAAAACCAGCTTTTCTCGGGAAAGACTACAATATCAATAATTTTGAACAAGACGACTGGTTACTAAATGGTTACTGACTGACTCCTCCTTCAACCCATATTGTTATACCCGCTTTAGCGGGCGGTATTTAGTGATCATAGTGTCAATTCGTCCTTCCGTCCGTTAAGTAGCTATTGCAATTGTACACCCACCGTGTACAATTGTTACCGCGAGGAGTAGCTCTACGGCATGAGGGAGTAGATTTTTTCGCAGAAGGGAGTAGAATTTTCGGCAATTTTTCATAACAGCATTGTTAGAATTCCAGCAGATGATTCCATTTCCTCAAACACTTCGGACTTTTACAGGCGATTGGTACGATAATTAGAGATTAATACATAGCCTTTTTCATATCAACACGGTTACCGCGCCAGCCGAGGGCTGATATGGGTCTCGGCATGATAACCGTGCTGATATGGAAAAGGCCATGTCTTAATCTGTTTATTATATACTTCCAATTAGGAGTTATCATCACACCCGGGCTGAAATAGCTATATCACCGGGCTGATATGGATATTTCAAAACGAGGCGGTCTGATATGGCCATATCGGACTGGGTATGTGATATGTACTGTTAACTTCCGGCTATATTACATATGCAAAACAGAGCATATCTTCGCTAAGTATGTAATTAACTATTTTATGACCTTGTACAGCGATGAAAACCAACAATCAATCATGTTTACGGGTGCAAATCGATAGATTGTCATCAAAACTATCCATCTTCGAAGGTAATGAAATATAATTAAATTGCATAACAAATACATTTACAGGGTAACACCAGAGGGAGCAAATCAAAATTTCAGAGAAGCATGAGGGAATCGCTTTAATTGTTTAATTGTATACATTTTTTCGTACGTCACTGTACATCTTCTCACCGACAACCCCAGAGGTTCATGTTATGAAATGTCATTAAATATGAGATATTACATAGATGATATTTCGTCACTAAACAACCCTCGCTTTGGTGATCTGTATTATAATGAGCTCGAAATTAAGGATATCACAGTAACAGCCATATCGGCCTCATTCTTTGACCTTTAAATATGAAAAAGAAAGGAAATGGGGTAAATGTCAAGGAGACAACATCCCATATCCAGGTTAAAACGACCCAAAACAAAGCATCTAGGGGTCACCGTACGGTCTTCAACACAGTGAGGAACGAAGGAGGGAGGGAAAATAAGATTATTACATAGACAACACCATGAAAGTATATATATATTTTTCAAAATTTTCTGAATATAATCTTCATGAGAGATAAATGCAATTGTAAGAAATCTATCGGTTAGTGTTAAAGAAAATATATATTTTATAAAAATTGTATTTAGTTATTTCAAGAACAAGCATGGCTACCACCTCAATGCAAAAAAAAACGTTTAAATGTGTGTGCTGTGAACGACTTAAGGGGTAGACCTAGATAGGCCTAAAAATTTCCTCTAATTTATTTTTTTTAAATAATTACATTGATTTTCTTATATTATACATGTTCATGTAAACTTCAAGCAATTTTGAAGAATTTTCACCGTTATGTTTCATATTATCTGGTCCGTTCAGGACTTGATTCTGTTGTACAATATAGGCTCTAATTGAAATCTTGTTTAATTTTAAAATGTTTCAAATGCAAAATTCTGTAGTTTGAACAAGTGTGAAAGTAAGTCTTACTTTAAACTTAAATACAAGGATATTCTGAACAGTACAGTCTGAGAATTTTACTCAGTTATGATTAAAGTCTAAAACGTCTTGTAAAATATCGTGTCGTTTGATTTTCAGCAAAACTGAGAATAGAAAGAAAATAGGTATATGTAAGATATAATAAAATTTTTGAAAAATCTATCGTTCCATTTTTTTTTCTAAATTTTGAAATAGGGCCCTCAAAAATACTGTGATCCTAGCTTTTCAAGAAGTGGTGTAAATGAAATGTGGATATTAAAATACTCTAAAGATCTGCTTGACATCTTGAAATCTTGATCATTATTGCATTGCAACAGCATTCAAATATTTGACTTCTCCACACTTTATACAACCATTCCTCATGAACAACTGAAATATCGGCTGAAAGATATAATTCATAGATGTTTCTCCCGTAAGAACGGCGAACGAAGATATAAGTACATTGTCATAGGCAGAGAACAAGCATACTTTGTGAAATACGACTCAGAATCACAGAAAAAATACACAGAAGAAGAAGTGATAAAACTGTTAGAGTTTTTGATCGACAATATATTTGTCCAGTTTGGAGGACTTGTCTTTCAACAGACCATTGGAATTCCAATAGGCACAAACTGCGCACCTCTTTTAGCCAATCTGTTTCTCCGCTCTTATAAGGCTGAATTCATTGAAGGCCTTCTTCAAAATAAAGAAAAAAACTGGCCCAGTCTTTTAATTTCAGCTTCCGTTATATAGATGATATTTTATCATTTAACAACCATCGCTTTGGTGATTTTCTTCATCTTATTTATCCAAAAGAGCTTGAAATTAAGGATGCTACAGATACTTCCACATAGGCTTCGTTCCTTGACCTTCATCTTGAAATTGACAACAGAGGTACATTACAAACTAGCCTGTATGACAAACGCGATGACTTCACTTTTCCAATGATCAATTTCCCTTTTCTTTGTAGCAACATTTTAAAAGCACCAGCATATGGAGAATACATCTCACAACTTATTCGCTACTCAAGGGCTTGTGGTCGTTACAGTGATTTCCTTGATAGAGCTCAGTTGCTTACAAATAGACTACTTAAGCAAGGGTACGCTACAAAAAACATAAAGTCATCACTACAGAAGTTTTACGGTCGACATTACGATCTTGTGGATCGCTATGGGATATCTGTATCTTTCCCTCTACAACTAAAGTTTGTTTTTCCTCTATCGGATTCGACTTTACTACCGGAGTTGACATGTTAAACACGTCAGGAGTCTTATAAGAAGCAGGAGATGTTTACTCTACCGGTACACCTGATCTCACCCATGGTTTTTTATTGGGTCCGTGTTGTTCATCTGTATGTGTGTCTTCATTTTTCTTTTTTGTCCCGTACTCAAGTGGTGTCCTTTTGTCTTGGTGTGTCTGATTTTGCCATTGTCCATGGATTGTTCATTCATTTGATTGACGGTTCGGTTCTCACTTACTTTAGAATAAACTATGTAATAATCAATAAAATGTCAGAATCCATACTTTAAATTATCTCCCTTTTAAGAAATCTGACTTTATATTTTTTTTACTTATTTTTAGATATCTTTGTATAAAATGTAGAATAAATGCACTCGTTCTAAATAACATTTATTTGCTGTGTGAAAAATATTACAATTTCGAAATTCAAATTATTACAAAAACAGGATAACAGCAAACACCTACAATGGCCAGGAACTACAATCACATGCTACAATGTACAGGCAAACTGCATCAGAAAACAATAATGAAAACAAGAGACAAACATAAATAACGATAGGAACTCGGGATAGCCGGACTTGGTACCGACACTAGCAAAAGCCAGTGTTAGTGGTAGTAATACCTATCTCAATGGTACATTTTATTTATTTAAGAATAAAAAAAGTGAAAAACAGAGTTATTTCCTCATACCTCAGGTCAACCCCCTAAAATAATCAGAAGTAAAGACGTTGAAGGCCAAAGAGTCTAACAATGTCTTTTTCTTACATTCTTCGAGCATTCTATTTGAAAAGTTACAGCGTATGAAATATGATCCATGGGGAAAATAAATTTTTGAAGAACCATATGCCTAAATTTTAATGAAGCTCATTTCTTTACATTTTTGGGGCTTTTCTTTTCGTACTGCTAACTTAAAGTTTTGCACTTTATTGTTAAAGTATTGATTTGTACTTCGACGTCGTGATTTTCAGATATTTTATGAAAGGATATGGAGTAAATGAACATGAGACCATAACACATATATTAACTCCAACTGCAATAATTTTAATGAGCTGTATGGTCATGTTAACCTAAAGAAGGATAAAACAGATAGCAGGAATACATCATTTAAAAATTGCAATGACCTGTACCCACAACTTAAATCTTTAGTAACGATAAATAAACATTCAATTTCTTAAATGAATACAAAGTATTAAAGAGTAGACCATATATAACAAAAATAATCTTAATAGGACACCATTACCAGCTAAATCGAGGGAAATACCCCTATATTTGCAAAATTTCTAATGTTTCATGATACAACATTTTAGTGCAGATAAAATAAAGAAGTTGAAAGACCAAAAAATGAAAATCAAAAGCAAGAACTATTCATTGGAGAGGATAAATAACGCAAGAAATTAACGAAAACTGTCAAAGTTAACTGAGTTATCTCTCATTGAATGTATAAAGCGTTGGAAATTTTGAATGATTTAAACAGATTCAAAACTCAATATTTGAACTTACTATGTATATGGGGATATAACAATGAAGGAGAAAATTAACAAAAAATACCAAACTGAGTTATCTCTCTTTCAGTGTATATTTCTAATGATAAACAGATTCAAAACAAATTTTTTTATAGTGCAATATATATATGGGGATAGAACAATTAAAGACATCCTTAGTGAAAAAAGGCAAAAATTGATTAACATAACTGAATGCAAAGGTCTAACGACAAATAAGAGTTTCACATAAGACTATTATAGGTATTATAGGGAACTGATATCATCTTCATATATGCCTCATATAGCGTTCAAAGGAAAATTGAAATAATTGTATATTTCATTATGCACTGTTTGTTTTAATACGAGGTTCTACAAATAGATTTCTACTCGTTTGTAATGTAAATTTAAGAAAATACCCCCCCCAATTTTTGCATAGCTCTGTCCTTAGCTGATTTTGGCTTTCCTATTTATATCCTATTGGTAATTTTGTCTCTGTCAGCTTTTACACATATTTCGGTCCAGGGATTTCTGAATGTTTTAATTTGATCCGCACTGATGAGACGTATGTTGTAGAAACGCAAGTTTACAAAGCCTTAATTAAAAGTAACATCGGTATTTTGTTTTTGTTGAAAAATAAACGAGGACACAGAAAACAATGACGTTAGACAAATACTAAGCACAGAAATAGGAAACACAACACTCAAAAACAAGGCACTCACAATGTGAACTCTAGGGAAACTGAGAGTGATATCAGGTGCTCCGGGGTAAGCATCTCCTGCTCTGTTAGCAGCACCCGTCTCACTGTAAGTGGGTCAATCAAGGAAAATGTCAAAATCGGTAGTCAAATTCGGGAAGACGTGAATCTAGCTAAAGTCCGCTTTCATTTGGGATACTGACAAGTCATATTTTTTCAATAATGTTATGGTGATGGCCATAGAATTTCTTGAGGGATGAAATTAACAATGGTTGAACAAATCCCTGATTAAGCAGCTTTTGGGACAGTATTTTTGTTGTGTTCAAAAAATCACTGTACAAACTACACGCTCGAGAGTAACGAATCAATTGTGAAATGTAATCTCCATAGGCTGGAGAGGTAGGTATATTGCTGCTAAGAAAGGGAAAGCTCACAATTGAGAAATTTAAATCATCACGCTTGTCGTATAGCTTAGATTTCAAACGTCCATCTTCGTCAATATACAACAAAAGATCCAGGTACGAAGCTGAAGTAGGTGTATCAGTTGTTTCCTTAATTTCAAGCTCATTTCTGTGTTCTCGTTTTTGCCCTGTCTTTGGACTTCGATTTTTGTGAATATCTCCCCTTTGTTCCTTCGGTATTCTACTGCCGTTGTTAGATAGATCTGATGTAAATATTCCTTAAATTTAGGATTATTAAGAAAAAGTACATCGTCTATGTAGCGGAAGCTGAAATAAAAGGACTGGGCTAATGTCTTTGTTTTCTTTGTGTAAGCCCTTGTAAAAACTTTGCCTCGTACGAGTAAAGGAAAGGTAATTCTCCCTTTAGTTGTCCAAATTGCCATCCACAAAAGCTAAATTCAAAATAACGTCGGTATCTTGTTATTTATTACAACTGGGCAAATTCCTCTGATGATTGACTGTTAGTCTCAGTGGGTATTTCCCAACACAGGAAACAGTACTTCTGTGTTGGCCCAAAAGACGATTATATCAAGAAACATGTATTATCTGAATATAAGAAAGTAAGTGAGAACCAAACCGTCAGTCTAAAACGAACAATCCAAGGACAATGGCTACGTCGGAAAAACAAAGAAACAAAGACATAAAATGAGCACGGCACAGAAAAGCAATGACGACACTTATTTATATAAAAATGAACAACAACCCCAATAAAAACTTTGCTATAAAACTAAGGTGTATCTCCCGCGTGCATAGCTCTGTTATTTGCTGAATTTGGTATTCCATTTAGATTTCATTGTTCAGCTGATCTTTATTGGCATTTACACATATTTCGAGTTATGGTCTGCAAATTTTTTGGTTTGATTTGCTCTGATACATAAGATTTTGAAATGACTCTCTGCAGAAACTAATGTTCTAATAGCTTTGACATTTTATTTCATTAATAGTGTTCCCTTGAAAGATGCATTTTATATTGTATAGAAACGATCATTAAAAAATATTTAAAGTTGTTAAAGTATAATAACATTCCTATTGTTATGAAGTAAATTACACATATACAGCACATGGGTTAAGTTGGCGCATTGCATAATCAAAAGTTAAGATGTTTGGCAAGGTTACTTTGTATAGGTTTAATTTGCAATTTTATTCAATAATCACTTACGTAAATGTATTGTTACTGAGAATATAAATAACAAAATACCGAAGTAAACCGCTATTTTATTTTTCTGCATATGCGCATTTCGACAACTTATGTCTCATCAGTGCAAAAAAATATGTAACTAATTCAAAGAAAATTTAATTCAGTATATAATCTGAATGGGGTCAGAAAGTAAGTAGAGCCTATATGAGCCTTCCCGATAAATACCAGGTATAATACACATATTACAGAAAAAATAGCATATAAATAACAGCACATAAAGCTAATTGTAGTGAATATCTTGATAAAAGAAACAATTACAGAGTTAATATATATGGAATTTAGATTTTTTATATAAGAATTTTAAACGGAAGATGTATAGGGGATTTATTCGGCAAGTTCACATGTCATAAACCAACAGGATCAAGTGTTGTTGTTTCAGAAAATTTATTACAAAATATATTATTTTTTAAAGTTTCAGATTGTTTACCAAACTTTTCTGACTGTCACTGTAAGTTATCTTTCAATATTTTAGCAAACTTTTCCATTAGCTCAAATACAAGTAGCCTTAAAATGGAGCAATATCCTGGTAAATATGTTTGGACAGAAGCATGCACCAGCAAGTTTCAAGATGCACTTTGTCATCCAATATCTAAAACCTTAATTAATGATTTTCATGTTACTTCTGACAATGAGGACGTAGAAAATACAGTTGTTGACTTTATGAATATATTGAATGTAGCAGCATCGAAAGGTAAAATTTATCACAATAGTACTAGAAGCAAGAAACGTGTGAATAAATGTAAATATTTTGATACTGATCTATTTACTAAAAGAAAGGAACTTTTGGGTAAAAGTGAACTATTATCCAAATTCCCCTTTGATCCCATCATCAGGGGATCATATTATAAACGTTATAGAGAATATAATAAACTCCGGAAATACAAAAAGAGACATTTTAAACAAACTATTTTAGACAATTTAGACAATCTGAGAGATAACAATCCAAAACAATACTGGAAATTGATTAACTCTTTGAAGGAAACCCCTGATGAAAGGTACACTGTGTAGAACCAGAACAATGGCAACAACATTTTTCAAACCTTAATAAGATTCCAGTCAATAATATAGAAAGGTTGAATGAAATTAATACAGAGGTAGAAAACATGGAAGATATAAAAAGTTTTTGTGAACTTGACTACTTAATTTCCATTAAGGAAATACATAGCTCTATTTCAAAATTGAAAAATGGAAAAGCAGTGGGACTTGATAGTTTTCCAGCAGAAATGCTGAAAGCAGGATCTTCAATCCTAACCCCATTATTACATAAATTATTTAATAAGGTGTTTTCTACAGGTTTATACCCCTCACAATGGTCATCTGCATATCTATCTCCAATTTTTAAAAGTGGCGACCCAAGTAAACCAGACAATTATAGAGGTATAGCAATTAACTCTTGCATCGGTAAATTATTTAACACCATTTTGAATAATAGATTACAAAAATTCTTAGAACCTAAAGAAATAATCAATAAATGTCAAATTGGATGTCGTAAGAAATCAAGAACTTCTGACCATATTTTCGTGTTGAAAACTCTGATCGATAAATATACAAATAAAAAGGGTGGAAAGTTATACGCTTGTTTTGTTGATCTGAAAAAAGCATATGACACAGTTATACACCCTGGTATTCAATATAAATTACTGAAGTACGGTATTAGTGGAAAATTGTATACCATTATTAAAAATATGTATAGTAAAAATAGATTATGTATTAAATTAAAAAATAATATAACACCACTTTTTGAATCAAGCATTGGAGTTAGGCAGGGGGATGCTTTAAGTCCTAATATTTTTAATTTGTCTTTAAACGATCTTCCTGATATGATGTCCTCGTGTGTTAACTTCGTCGAATTAAATAACCACAGAATTAATTGTCTGATGTATGCGGACGATATTGTTATTTTATCAGACACAAAAGAAGGTTTACAACAGAGAATGAATTTACTTCAGAGGTTTTGTTCCAAATGGTGTCTTCATGTAAATCTAAAGAAAACTAATATACTTATTTTTAACAAACCAGGTAAATTTATTAACGGATACTTCATAATATATGGAGAACAAATTGAATGTGTCAAAAGCTACAAATATCTAAATATATCTTTTAGTTCTAGTGTTAAATTTTTTCAATGAAAAGATGAATTGTATAAAAAATCAATGAAAGCATGTTTTAAATTACAACAATGTTTAGCATCTTCTAATCCAAGTGTTTCAACCTTACTACACTTGTATGATCACACTATAAAACCAATTTTACTATATGGTAGTGAAATATGGGGGATGTTTTCACCTGCTTCGGCAGCTTGTAAGAAAACAAATGATTATATCTTGGAGAAAGTGTTTACAAAAGACATATCCGAAAGATCTCACATAAAATTCCTAAAATATATTCTTGGGGTTAACAAGAAATCAAGTGACTTAGCTGTAATGTCAGAGTTGGGGAGGTATCCAATATATTTTTCGATAATTATATCCATGTTGAAATACTGTCATAGATTGGAAAATTGCAGGGATGGTTTGTTATATGATGCATATATTTGCAATAAAAAACTCCATTTCAGTAATACCACTACTTGGTATTCTAGCATTGAATTTTTATTGAAAGAATTACAAATAACAAACCTCAATTTAGGAATAGATACTCTTGGTAAGAGAATTAATTTTAAACTATGTAAAAGTTTTGAAAAATATTGGCAAGATTTTAGAGAAAATTCATTAAAATCCAATGAGGGAAAACTCGTCACATACTTATCATTTAAAAATAGCTTTTGCAAAGAAAAATATTTAGATTTGAAAGAGTTTAAATTAAAACAAGCCTTATGCAAAATCAGAATAAGTGCACATCCCCTTCAAGTTGAAACTGATAGATATTCCAAAAATTATATTGATAGATCTGAAAGAATATGTAAACATTGCTCGTTGAAACATGTTGAAGATAAAGAGCATTTTGTACTAGAATGTCCCAAGTATAGTTTGGAAAGGTCGGAATTTTTTAATGATGTTCTAAATTATTGTCCAAATTTTACGACTTTAAGCAACAATTCAAAATTCAATTGACTGTTTATTCTGGAAGATTTAACATTACTGAAAGCTTTTGCAACTTACATAAATAAATGCTTTATTATCCGAACTAACCAATAATATATCAATGATTTATTATATATATAACTTACATTTATGCATATATATACATTCGAACTAACCATTGATGTCTCAATTATTAATTGTATTGCATATTTAAATTAGATTTACGCATATATATATATATTCTTGTTGTTTTATATTTATAAACAGATTATTATTGGTTAATGTCCTGGCTCTGAACCTACCATCATTTGATTTGTTACGATAGTTGTACTTTGTATATAATTATGGAAATCATTGTATCAAATTTTGTGCTCTTCATGGGCCCTATAATTGGATTAATAAAATATTCAAATATTCTATAAGCTTTTGAATTCTTTCTGGACTGATAGTTTTGTAAAGCTGCAAAGTCAGAGGCTTACAACATGCGCTGCAGCTTTACATGACTGGTTGTACTCAAAACAAACACTCAATTATTAAATTCCCTATTTGTCAGAAGCCCTGAGGATAATTTTTTGGGCGTTTTGTCTGGATCGATATACTTGATGAGCTGCAAAGTAAGTGAGAATCGAATAAATTCAGGACCATAGAGTATATTTTGCAGCTCCACAACCATAGCAGCAATCCAGATCAAAACGAACATTCCAAAGGCATCCTTATAACTATTAAATTATAACATATAAAATGAGTACAATATATATTGAATATCCAATCAGCGACCAGAGCGTAAAAATGCGTAATCGTAATTTTTTAATGTTTGGCATCCCTGTATGGGCCCCTGGAAAGTAAATAAAGACATATTTGAAATCAATGAAAACTACGGTGTCCAGACTTTCAAGTGACAAGGAAACAGTAATTTGCGCCAAGCGCCGTTAAAATGGCGCATCCTTAAACATGCCTCAAAAACCGAATTTTCACAATGGTAATTTCCGGATCTGAGTATCCTCCTTTCATCAACCGTCACCGGTTTCCTTCTTTACACACAAAGACAATGACAGGGAAAATACACGACTAAAAGACAGAAGGAAGAGAAAGTCCGTGCGCATACTTTTGGGCTTCGTGACCCCTGCGCAGTGATCTTTGTGAACCCTGTCGAGAACACGTGTTCCATATGTCGTTGGAAATTAATCAATGATCAAAACACATTTTTAGCTATGTTTCCTGATAACATATTTTTTCGGATTTGTCTTTCCATACGCCACCCCCCTTTTTGGCTACTATTTAGAAAGCTGTGGCCGTGCATAGGATATAGGACATTTTGTTTTGATGCGGACTTTATCACGACCAGTGTCAAGTGAGCTTGATGCGTTACGCCGTGATAAAGTTCGTATCAAAAACAAAATGTGCTATATTTCTCTTATCGGTAATTCACGAAAAAATAAAGAAAACTGCATATTATGTGGAAAAAAGCTTAAATTTCTATTTTAGCACAGTCAATTTATTGTTTATGTATTCTTCATTCAACGTATTATGCGTATGAACACGACATATAGTACAAAATATGACGTCAGAATAGCAACCCGCACGTGACGCCTACCAGTGACCTAATAATTTCGTGATGCTGTCCAGTTCGGCGATATTGCAATTATAAGTCTGTGTAGAAAGGAAATTCATACAAATTACCGATAAATGTATCTCTTAGACAACATAAGAGAGGTAAGTACTATGAGAATATGTAGATATTTCTGATTGCACGTCATGGCAAATCACTTAGATCCAATCCTTAAAAGCAAGTTCGTTTTTTGAATTCTTATTTTAGATTTGAAATTTAAATTGTTATTCGTTAAGCATTTTTGTCACGTGAATAGGTTTACTCTATTTAGTCTGCATTCGCGCAAGTGGCAGAAATACACTCAAGTACTCAGTAGTAGGTATTTAGCCCTATAAGCAGAATTCAACATTTACATTTACCTTTTAATTCTATAAACTGATATGACTTTGTTGTTATTCATGTGTCTATATACATATATATACATATCGTTTATTTCCGCAGCGAATGATTTCGAGAAAATCCTCATTTGGAGAAAATTCTTAATTGTAGCAAAAAATTAAATTCAAGACATGCATTGTCCTTAACACTGTCAGGAAATCCCTGTTTTTATCCTTTTTACAATTGAAAGGGCTCTCAGAAGTTGTAATTTTAATGTCTCCTTCTATGTTGATTTCGCTGTAAGCTCTTGTGTGAATTAATTTATGGTAGTTTCTAGCGAGCGGGTCAGTTAGATTGAGCATTACTTGGAAAATTGAATTTTTTTTTTAGACAACTGGCAAAGACATTGACGATATGTTTATTAATTTACTCTTTATCTTCTTTAATTTGTTTTTGTTACCAAATTCTTTACAGATCGTATGATAGTGAAATTTATTTACATAACTCTTTGCTAACAATTTATATGCAAAACATACAATAACAATATGTTTAAAAAACGAAAGGCTTTGGAGTAAATGCACATGAAACCAAGTCTCTTCAAATGGTATAACCAAGAAAGGAATAACGTATTTATTGTTGTTCTTTATCTTGAAAAAACCATGAAGCCCTCAACAATGAGCTTTGCTCATATCTCGAAGCGAGTTTATGAAGGCTCCTATCACCGGTTCCTTGCTAGATGTCGAACATCACTACATGCACGTGTTTCTGGTTAGGGTGTGGGTTAGGATGTGGGATTATAGTTCTGCATATCATTGAATAATACTCTGGTTGCTAAAAGTATATACAATACAGCGGCAAACAAAGGCGAAAGCAAAACGGGAATAAGGAAAAATTCCCAAATGCCTGTCAGTTTTATGTTTGCTTGTCCATGTGGTACAACACATTTAACTTCGACGTCATTTTTTTTAAATCATATAATATTAAGCCTTATAAAGATAGGTAGTTTATATTGTTTTGGAGCTGCCGCGGATTTTGGGAAAAATCATTTCGTTTTTTTTTTTCAAAAAAGCGTGCAAAAATATTGACATTTTAAAATTTATATTTCAATGTTTACAATTTAGTTAAATCGACTCTGAGATGATGACATTTAAATTTCATCAAACTGATTTTGTTCGTGCAGATTAAATGCTATCCCAAATTAATATCAGTCCACTTGAGGGGAAACGGCTTTACTTTTAATTACGTCTGATATTTTCGTTTGCATTGACAGAACTTAATTTCTGAGTCATTAATTTTTTTCTCAAACTCACAGGCACATAAGTTTTGCAAATTCAACATGATTTTCTGTTGTTATATGTGTGTGATATACATTGTACCTGCCGTTCTCGTTACCGTATTTTCATGATACATTGCTCAGATAAATTACACCAAAGTCTGTATTCAATAGTCAAAGTAAAAACAGATTTATACTGAATATCCTTGGGAAGTTGTCAATCAGCTGAACGAGAAATGCATAGTATCCCTGACAACCTTGCTTTTTATTATTATGCAAACTAATACCAATGCATCAAATTAAAGAGAAATTCGAAACGAAAATGAAAAACCTAAAGGAATATCATTATAGTGTTTGCTCCTTTTCAACGCCCCTCTTGATATTGCACAGTATCAAAGATTTTGATATTTGGTTCCCTATTTTCTTTACAGTTTTTAGATTTTAACAGAAATGTCCTTTTATTTTCAAGTTCGTGATTTACAATTTACATTAAAATTTTATTTATTCTTGTTTTTGATATTTATTCTGTAAGTAAGTCACTTTTGTTTTTCATATATACTTTATACTCCTTTTCTGCTGTTTATTTTCAATACTGTAATTAAATATACTAGTATCAGTCTAAATTACAAAATATATATACATGAAAATCAATGTTTCAGATGCGATGACGTACTTTCCAGTTATATTGAATTATTCTGAGTGCAACATCTGTTGTTTGTAAAAAAAATATGTATATTACAAATAATCAATGATACCACTGAAATGAAAAAAACTAAAGAAACTCTCTCCCTGTTTGTAGATGTGTGTGAGTGTGTGTTGTGGAAGTGTGTGTGTGGATAGATATACATAAAGAAAGGGAGAGAGGGAGAGGGAGAGAGAGGGGGGGTGAGTCTTCGAAAGCAATAAGCCCGATTTTATGGTCTAACAGTGACAGAAATTTCAAAGCTTTATTGTTTGAATTTTGAAATTCCGTTAGATTTTGTATCAATTTCGTTTGAAAAAGACGGAGTTGTCCTTATTCTCACAACAGAGAGAGAAAAAGGTTTCACACGTTTAGAAATATTATAAAATCATAGTCTGTGTATGAGGTCGATACGATGTTATATCGACATGGGAAAAGCATATCGATATAACATCGTATCGACCTCATCCACAGACTACAATTTTTATATTATTAATTTACAGTAACACTGAAAAGGATATTTTGATCCTTTGTCTAAATTAGCAAATTCAAGATATAGTTGAAATATTACAAAAATTAATATATTGAAAAGTTAATTAGCACTATAACATAATTACAGTGTGTATGTACATGTAATTGATTCTTGAAAAATACACAAAATAAGTTAAAAAAGATTATATACATTCCTAGAATCATGCGATATGCATTTCTATTTTTAGAAACATGCGATATAACTTTTTGATATACTGTTTTCTAGTCAATCTCTAAAAATACAGTTGCTCATGTGATCAGTCCTCCACTAATAAAATTTCTCAAACGATATCAAATTAATAATAAAACAAAATATTTATTTAACATGTAAAGAAAGTTCAAAGGTATTGCAAATTTTTATTCTTCATTCCTTTTACAACATTTTCATTACGAAAAGGTGAACTACAACACATGTGCTTTAAATCCGTTGTTGGATTTACAGAAGACAGAAATTACACAAGATAAATAATTTAATAAAAGAATTCCACATAGTTGTTCCATTGCTTAGTATTATCTGTTATTTGTAGAGACTTTGTCTCATTTGCATTTACTCCATATCCCTTCGTTAGTCACTTGAGAAATTAACATTTTACATTTTATCATTCTTATTTCAACCATGACCCCTAATTTAAATTTTGTATATGTATTTGATATAATGATCTCAAAACACATGCAAAGTATCAACAACATTTATGATAATTTTTTTAAGTTATCTCCTCCTGATGAGAGGTTACTCCTTGAAACACGTGTACAGCATAACGAAACTTACTATTATTTTGCAACTCGGGTATTTAATATGTATTTTATAGTCATGGTCCACATCATTTCTTTGTAAAATCCTTAAACTGTCAATTTCACTTTTTGTTCTTAAATGCACGGCGACCCACAAATTTTATTTTATATTTTGACAGTATTACAAATATGTTTCTACACAGAAAATTTTTAGAAAATTCTATCATAGGAAATTAATACCCTGCATACATCTTGAGTGTATCAATGCATATTTTCTCAATATGACAATTTGCACAAACTATAACCAGGAATAATAACAAAAAGGATCCAATAAAGATGAAAATATTGATTAAACAAATATAACTAATGTTGTTAGATATACAGCTTCTCCTTTACCGTTTTGGAATTTTTAATGGTGACATAGAAACTAAAGAAATCCGGTATCTTGATTTGAATGCGACCATTAGCAACTATTTTCTATGTACTGTCAATACCACTGCGGGCGGACCTGAGGTCCAAGATGATAATCACAACCCATTAGTCAGACTTGTCTGACATGAAAATTTTACCTTTCGATCTATAGAAATTTACTTTTTTTATCAAAATTCTAACACATTGAAAATACAAAGGCTTCGTTTCTTTTACTTTACTCGGTGGATGTCCATGGTAATGTATTTCGCCATCTATTTCGATATTGTTGGCAATGAGTAATGACTACATTTTAATTGTCTCTTTTCAAATTATTTGATTGCAATGCTGCTGATGAGAGGTTTACTCTCTGAAACAAGTGTGCAGTATATCAAAAATTTACTATTTATTTTGCATCTTGGGTATTTTTTATTGAACGTTGTAAGTTTGGGAGTACTAATTCTGTAAGTGGACTCCACATATCTCCAATATAATTTTGAGTCAAAATCATCCAAGGACAGTTGTGATCTAGTTTTTCCTTGATTTTTAAGATTGATGCGTTCTCTATGAAGTAAAGTAATAAACAGTTCATCTTGACATTTATTATTTTAAGGGACCATCCAAAGTCTCTTTTATTTCTTTTTGGTCAATTTATCTAGTAGATCCAACGAATGTTGAATTGATTTTTTTTCGAAATTGCTTAGTGTAGAAATACGAGATAGGAAAAAAGATCTTTGAATAAATATACAAATTTGTATAGTTGACAAATATAGGTTGAATTTCTAAAACAAATACGGAATTTTGCTTAAAAAGTCCGACATACAAAGCAACTATGAATTTGAATTTTTAAAGAAGCATAGTTTTTACAGTTCAGAATATATCAGATGTTTAATAATGGTCAATAAACTTGTACTTCTCAGAACAAAAATCAACATTCATCACAATGATTTCAAATAAGTCATGTTTTCAGCAAAACACATCGGCAACATCTGTGTATCAATGTACATGTATATAAATAGAAAATTGTGTCATATGGATACATATTATTATTGTTATGATGCAGTAATAATTGTCAGTTATTGCAGTTACTGACTTATTGCTAAGTTCTTTCTTGCCAATAACAAAATAGCGAAGTAACTGTAAATTTAATTTCTGCATATACATATTTTGACAACTTATGTCTCTTCAGTGCAGATATAATCAATACATTTTGAAATCCAAATACCGAAACATGTGTAAAATCTGATAGAGAACAAATTTTCAATAGAGTCTAAATAGGAAAGCCAAACATCAGCTGAAGGACAGAGTTATGCCAGAGGGAGAAACTCCTTAGTTTTGAACAAAATTTTCGTAAATTAGATACATGTATTGCAATTTTCAAATGAAATCGGTTTTCGGACCAGAACCAATACTGGCTACTTGGTTGGTGAATATTTTATAATTTTATTCTAAACATATTTTATTATCAAATACATAGATAATACATAGGTCTTCTTATATTTAATATTTTACTTTTATTTTTATATTTTGTAATGCGTTTTCGAGATCACGTTTTGCCTCAAAAGAAAATAAAAACTGGGCACGCAATTACAACTTAGTTGTAAAATACAAAAATACCCAAGTTGTAATATAAACAGTAAATTTCGTTATGCTGTACACGTGTTTCAAGGAGTAACTTCTCATCAGCAGCATTAGAATCAAATAACATGGAAAGCTATAATCCAAAAATAGTCAAATAAGAAGTACTCATTACAAAAAATGTCGAAATAGGAAGCCAAATCCAGTACTAAGGACATCCACCGAGTACCATACACGGATTGAAGCCGTAGTATTTTAAAAGGTCAATTTGATAAAACAGGAAATTTCTTTAAATCGCTGGGTAAATTTTTATGTCAGACAAGTCTGACTATTGGACTGGTGAATACCCGCGTGGACCTCTGGTCCACCAGCAATGGCATCGGTCCAATGGTCCAAGGTAGAACAGTTTATATGTATTAAAGAGTAAAGGAGAATACTTTTCATGCTCAGTTTTGGGTCCAAAATTGGTTATGAAATATTTACTTACTTCCCCATCATATTTTTACCAAGGTACATCTATGGCTTTATGAAAATATTAGAAAAATATAAAACAAAACAGAAACAAAGCATTCAAAATACACTAATAGTTCAATAAATTCCTTTTATTAAGAACATTCGGTTTGTCTGATGAACGTACAAAGACACGAACTGTTTTAAATGTTTAAATTCGTTTCCAAAAAGTAATATTGCAATTTTAAATCGTCCAAGTTTTACTTCTTCTTATGATATATGTTCAGTTTGCAGTCATTTATTAATTATTACGAAATCCCTTTTTCAATAATTTATTCTTCAAGCTATACGTGAAATATATATACATAATTTATTTCATGTGATCTTTTGCACATAAAATCTAATTGATGTTTTCCAGTTAATTTTCATTATTTTGTTTTTTTATGCGAAAGACACGTATTACATTGTAGCACAATTGACATATATTTCACATGAAATTATCAAGTAAAAGGCTTACAAGGGCAGCTCTTTTCCTCAGTGCTATAGCTCTCTGTTGAGTTCTGTTCTAGGTAAAGCTTTTATTAATCATTTATGATTTTTAAAATTTATATCGGTAAATATTACTTTTTCTCTTTATGTGAAAAAAAAAATGTTTATATTAAGATATATATAAACTTTCAAAAGTTTGATCTTATAGCAACAAAAATATTAATTATGTTTTGATTTGTGATGACGAATATTCCCGTTATACTGAGTTATTGTGGAGGTAACATCTGCTGTTCTTAAATATCTATGTACAACTTCCAATAATCAATGTTTATAAATGTCAAAGAGAAATATGCTTTTTCAGACTGCTATTGCCAATAGGTTTTGTTGACCTCCTACGAAAGTGAAATACTAAGAGGGAGTAATAGCAAAATAGCTGGAACAAATAACTGTCGACCAAAATGGTCCTAACTTGGAAAGGCATTTCAAAATAAATGGTGGGTTAAACCTGTTTTATGGCATGCAAAACCTCCCTTTCCATGACTGTAGTATCCAGTAGCAACTCAACAGCGATTGCTATTAAAAGTTTGTAGACAGTTCAATGAAATGACCATTTCAATATTTCGGACGGAAAATTTAAATGTTTCTACAAGGAAGTGATATCTATTCAAAAACGTTTTTTAATGATCGGATTTTTTGATAAATAATGCGGTCACGGGGATAACTATGTCTAATGAAAAAAAGTCTGTATAATTTGTGCTAGCTCTCGCATAACGAATTAACTGTGAAACATACACGCTGTAAGCAGGAGAAGCTGGAATATTAATGTCCATGTTAGGGAAATTGGTAATTTTGAAATTAAAATCGTCCGTTTTGTCGTGAATTATAGTGGTGAGATGACCATTTTCGTTAAATTTGAAATGTAAGTGCACAAAGATGTAGCTATAGTGTGGTTTTTTTTCCTTTCTTTTATCTCTAGTTCTGGTGGATATAAATACGGGATCCATTTAGCAAAAGACGCGTTATAAATAGTATTGAATGATCGAAGCTAACAATAAAAATAATAATAATCAAAAATACTTTATTATTTTGACTGGCAAACATATTCAAACAAAAGCAAAAAAAAATAGATCAACATCTAAATACTGTTCTGAAAAAAGGGAAACCGTCAGACCAAACATAGCTATAAAATGTCAGTTTCACAAATGAAAACGGACTTTTTAGATATATAGATTCGGATTTGACATTACTGAGTTTGATTTTTCACTGCATTGACATGGATCAGAACACGTTTACCCCTCCGAGGCAGCTGATGTCAGTGTTTTGTTAGAAAGATCACAGTTAGTAATTTAGTTTCTAGTATTCATGTGTTTTGTGGGTATGTAGTGTCTTTACCCTTCCGTTTTCTGGTGCTCTTATTTGCCTTGTCTCTTTACTTTGATTTGTGTAATCAGTTTTTACAGCTGTTGATTATTAAAATTGAATCCAAATGTACAAATATTTTATCGACTTGATAAGAGAGATATTTATATTAACAAAATTCAATTTTAGCTTTTGTTACATAGTATATTCTTTCGTAATTCAATACTCTCCTGGCAATGAACAAGATCACCGAAAACACGATACGATGTCAGGTCATGTTATATTTGTTTGCTTTGGATTGTGAAGTTATATTGGAAATATTAATTGTTCATCAAGTTTCTAAATGTGTTTTCATGAAGCACCTAAATGTGTTGTCCGGAGCACCTGATGTCACACTTTTTTTTGAGAGTTCACACTGTTAGTGCTGTAGATTTTGTTTTGTATATGTAATGTTCGTGTGTTTTGGTGGCATGTGGTGTCTTCTGGCGTTCTTGCTTTTGCATTGTCTCTGGACTTTGATTTATGTAATCTTGTGCTTTGTTCCTTCGGTATTCGGTATACTGCCGTTGTTTTGGTCATTTGTAACGTTTTTGGATTTGTTTTGCATTCCTTATTTACCCATACTAGAAACGTCATGATGTTAACAATATAAAGATAAATACTGATTTAGGCACCTGTCAATTCTTACATCAATTCTTGGTGATCAACACCAAGATAAAAATACACTTTTACATTTAAAAAGACTTCTTTTCAAACAGGCAAACAAATGGTTATTTTGTCTACGAAAACCTGGAGCAAAAAACCACAAATAAATAAATTGAAATTTAAATTACAAACTTGATGAGTGTTTTATATTCTTTGCATGTATTTTGAATTCCTCTAGAGTTGTGATATACAAGTTGGCAAGTTCATTAGATTACATCGCCCTTTGAAATGATTTGTGTGTTAAATTTTAATCATTACGGCAGTAATTATTTGAAAATTTGGCGTTCACTACAACACACGAATAGTCTGAAACAGGTACTTTCTGTGGTGAATAGTACCCGACGAGTCGCAACATGTCTAAAAACTACTAAATCTGATTCAGTCTGAAATTTTCTGAATGAGTCTCTACCTGTCTAGACTAGTCTCAGCTTTTACTGAAAGAGCCTTGACCAGTCTTAACCTGTACTGAAAAGTATCGACCTGTCTCGACCAGTCTAAACCCGTACTGGAAAAGTCACTATCTATCTCGACAAGAATGATATAGTACTGAAAAAGTCACGAACGTTCTTGACCAGTCTGATTTAGTACTTAAAGAGTCTTGACCTGTCTGGACAAGTTGTAATGAAATAGTCTTGATCAAGGAAATCTCTTATATATGATTCGAATTGAAATAACAAATGAGTGATGGCAAAATAATACACTGAAGACTATATTTATTTAATGGAGGTAATAACAAATTACCAAACAATGTTGTCAAATGCAAACACATTTACATCGAACATGAAAAATAGAAAGACAGAACAATTGTCATCTAATGAGTAGGTAGATAAAATGGCTTCTGACTTTTTTTTCTTAAATTAAATTTTGCCTTGTTCAAGGCGAAAAAGACAACATGATGTATAGTTTTCTTTACCATTCAAACTTGTGAGAAAAATTGTAACGGTGCACTGCATGATGCCCCTCCACGTTTTACAAAATTTCAAAGTGTATGGCACTTAGTAGATGTCCTTGGTTCTGGATTTGGCCTCCTATTTCGATGTTTTTTGGTAATGAGTACTTCTTTTTTACAACTTTTGATATGGTTTTCCATTTTATTTGAGACTGCTTTAATGCAACTTTTTTTTTTGGTATTTTGGGCCGATGCTATTGCTGGTGGACCAGAGGTCCCCGAGGGTATTCACCAGCCAAAGTCAGACTTGTCTGACAAGAAAATGTTACCTTGCGTTTTATAGAAATTTAAAGTTTTTATTAAAAAGTCTAACCACTTAACTATACCGAGGCTTCACTTCGTGCTCGGCAATCGGTAGATGTCCTTGGCACGTGATTTGGCATCCTATTTCGATATTTTTGGTAACCAGTACTTCTTTTTTACAACTTTTGGATATGGTTTTCCATATTATTTGATACTAATGCTGCTGATGAGACGTTACTCATTGAAACACGTGTACAGCATAACGAAACAATTTTTACGCAACCTCGGTATTTTTTGTATTTCAAGGGCATAATTCCAGAACTCATTGGATCTCTGAGCCCAGAGTCAAACTCGACCTAACTGTTGTGGTTTACAGCTTACCTAACGAAATTTACTGTTTTTTTTT
>MJUU01003865.1:9479-30531 GCA_002080025.1 Modiolus philippinarum | reverse complement strand
AAACAAAGGAAATCCATATTCAAAAAATGTTTAAAATTCATACAACCAAACGAAATCCGAATAATCAGTAATATCAAATATAGCTAAGGACAAAACTACGATGGAGGGAGTTAATCCTTCGGTTTTAGAATTTACATGATTTTAGATAATAGTAACTGAACAAAGTGTACACATGAGATATTGTCTCATGTACAAGTACACCATATCTAAGAAAAATAGAGAGCATACATCTCTACCACGGGGAATTGTTTTACCAACTCCACACTGCAATAAAAGACAAACTCCTGTATTCAATATTTTACGAAATGATATGGAGTTTACCGATTTGGTTAAATACATTTGTACTAGTTTGTGGTAAATAGTGATTATGGTACGATAATTAACGACAGCAGGGAAACCTAAGCAATTTTAGGAAAAAATTTCAAAAATGGAAAATTAATAGATAGCCGTATGCTATACTTGTGTTTTATATAAGAAATTTAGTGATTTGAGGTCAATAACCTAAAAGAAACTGACACCAGGGGTCAATGCCAAATGGAACATTACAGCTCTCTGTCCTACATGTGACTAATGCAAATAAGCTAGTAAAAGTAACTTAAATACAGTAGACACCAGGGGTCGATGCCAATAGCACATAGTAGCTTAAATATGTTTATACGTTTTCTCACCAATTAGCAAGAACCTCCATATGGACAAAACAGATTGGAAAATTAATATTAAAATGGATAAGATGAAGAATAACAATTAAAACGTTGTTCCTTTGCTTGATTTACCATGCATTTGTACACATTTTGTCTCATCTACATTTACTCCATATACTTTCATTGTTTATATCCAAAATTTTATATAATTTGACGAAAAATTTATGACAATCTGTCAGTATCATGATGATGGTCAATTTTTAATAGCAAAAATTTATGATTATGATATATAAACTAGAAAAATTGTGAGAAAAGCTCACTTATATATACCCCCGCTCTCTCATTTGATTCCAGAAGTAATAAATCAACAACTGCAATTAATGTCAAATCCAGTTTCAATAGCTGGTGCACAAAATATATGGCAATATGCATTTAACATTCTTTGAAGTGTCATTGAATTTCACCGAGTGTATTACATGTTGGAGGAGCTCTCACCCCAAAGTGTGTACCTCATTAGATTCCAGAAGTAAAGAAATCAACAACAAGAAATCAAATCAAATCAAATTTTAAAATAGTTGATACAGAAAACCAATATGAATTGAGCATTCTGTGGAAGTTTCATTGGTTTTCACGAAGTGGTCTAGGAGGAGTATGTACCCCATTTGATTCAAAAAGTAAAAACAAATCAACAAAACATCAAGTCAAATCAATTGCTTTAAAAACTGGTGCACAATGGCAATATGAGCTGAACATTCTGTGATACTTTCATTGAATTTCACAAGTGATGTAGGAGTTGTCGCCACAAATTGTGTGTACCCCTATGACAGAAAGAATAGCGAACGAAAGAACGGACACCATGATCACTATATACCACCTGCTGAAGCTGGGGTATAATAAAAGGGATTTTAATATGGTCGAGCATATCATGTTCAAAACTGTGATACCTCAAATCATTATGATCGGATACTGAAAACTTTTTTTACGAAATTATAAATTTCATGGGTAAATAATAGGAAAAATCACTTTGTTCATATTTACAGTTAATCTCCTCTTCTCCCGATGCAAAGTCCTTACTCGATTTGGCTTTCCATTTAGACCCCCCTGGAAGTTCGTTCTATTAGTTTTTATACATCAATCTGTTTGTGTTCAATTATTCTTCTGATTAAATAAAAAAAATGAAATCAAAATGAAATAGAAAAAAAGAAGGGAACGGGGAATGTGTCAAAGAGACAACGACCCAAAAGGGAGTTACAACAACTCAAAGCCACCATAAGATCTTCAATGAACGGTGAGGAAACCCCACACGAAAGTAAAAGGAAAAAATGACATCAAAACTAATCTAAGCAGTCTGTTTTTGAAGCAAAAAAAGTTGCATTAAAGGAAACATTGCTTTTGTGATACCGTTAAATATAATAAGAAATAAATATATAAGATTAAAAGTAAGGGATAAGTGAATCGTCAGTCATTTTCAGCTAGATTTCACGTCTTTACAGATTTGACATACCCGGTTTTGACTCGACCCTGTATTGACTCACTAATAGTGTGACGGGTGCCATAAGTGGAGCAGGACATGCTTACCCTTCCGGAGCACCTGATGTCACTACCGGTTTTCATGGGAGTTTACACTATNAATGCCCTTCGTAATTAGCTATTTGCGAGTCACGTCATATCTAGTAATCAAATGTTCATATCTTCTGTAAAACTTCTTAAAAGTATTTAATAATTTATGAAATCTGTAACCTTGTTGTAAAAGTTTGGATGTGAGAGTAAGGTTACGCTCATTAAAATCATCAAGGGTGGAACAAATGCGAGCGAACCGTACAAGTTGTGATATATACACCCGTAAGATGGAGCTAGGGGAACTATGAGTGCCTTAGTTCTTTATGTCGTCCTTTTTTATTTCCGTGCATTGTGGCTGTCTCACGTCCTTGTTTTGTCTTTGTTTTTCTCTGTTGCCGTTTTTGCCATGTCTTCGGTTTTTGTAATCATCACTTCCCTTGTTTCTTCAGTACTCTACTGCCGTTGTTTCAGTTAAGAGACAATGATAACAATGGAAACACGACGAAACAAAAACATAAGTACAGAAAGTAAAAGAAAAATAGAGACACATATACAGATGCATCATTAGAGTAAGCATCTGCATTTTTTCTGACAACCGCCATGTTGAACATGTCATATCCGGTAATGAAGTGAAATTCAGTAGAGGAAATCGACAGACTCAAGTTGTTGAAGTACAACGTTTACCTTAATCTTTAAACCAATTATCCCATAGCGGCCAACAGGTCCTTATGTCNNNNAAAATTTTCATTAGTAGTGGTATATGAAACTAAGTATTAATGTATCGGCAAACAGGAAGTAGTAGCGCCACAAACATGAAAATAACTGACACTGTACAACTCATCATTTGGAAGCCTAATGCTAAATATCAAATCATTCCCACCTGTAGAAGCTGAGAAAACTTTGACAGTAAAAGTGTTACGGACGGACTGACGGAATGACGGACGGACGGACGGACGGACGGACACCACCATCACTATATACCCTCCGCTTTTACAAAGCGGGGGTATAAAAACACTAATGAAGACAAGAGACAAACGTTAATAACGACTGGACTCGGAATAACCGACTTGGTACCGACACTAGCAAAAGCCAGCGGTAGAGTTAAATTGGATTATGGATACCCAAACATCCCCTGTCTTTATCCCCTTTCCCTATAGTATAATAGACATACGAATAAACCCAATACAGTTGGAATACTAACTTTATGACCACTATCTTGAAAAAGCAAAATATATGACAAAACGTAATTTATAAAGACGGATCAAAGAGTGTTCAACTCTAAGTCACCGGCTAGCTAAAGGAAAAAGTCTGCTGGTAAAAACTGTCGCACTACGGACGAAAAATCAAATTCAAAACTAACCAGAGAGTTTGGTAGAGAGTAGATATGTATTTAAGTAGAAATCAGCATTATCAGTCAGAGGCCAGTACATGTGTTAAATCCTCAGATCATTAGATTCAAAGTTTGTGTAGAATATCCCGTCGAAATCCACTATATTGTGAAGAATGTAAGGTGCATACCAGTTTTTCTGGAGTTTTTTTTATCCTTTTCAGACATTTTAACACCATTTCCATAAAATCAAGGATGAGATACATCGGCAAATGAATACCGGTGCATAAATGATGAATTCCAAAATGAAATTCCATTTGTAATTAGCGAGTCACGTCATATTTAGATATGAAATGTTCATACATGTATCTTCTGTAACCTTCTTGAAAATATTTAAGAAATTATGAAATCTGCAACCTTGTAAATACCCGAATTGCATAAAAAACTGTAAATTTCGTTATGCTGTACACGAGTTTCAAGGAATAACCTCTCATCAGCAGCATTACAATCAAACAATATGGAAAGCCATAATCAAAAGTAGTCAAAAAGAAGTACTCATTACCAAAAATTTCGAAATAGGAGGTCAAATACAGTACCAAGGACATCCACCTAGTGCCATACACGGAATAAAGCCTCAGTATTTTTAAAGGATTAGAATTTTTTGGATAAAACAGCTAATTTATAAAAAAAAAAGAAGGGTAATTTTTTCATGTCTGACAAGTCTGACTATTGGGCTGGTGAATACCCTCGGGTTTTGGATGTGAGAGAAAGGTTACGTTCATTAAAATCGCAAAGAGTATAATATACGCGAACGAATCGTACTGTTTGAGATACGTTCATCCCATAGGATGCAGCTAGGGGAACATTGCCGTCAAGCAGGTGGGAAAGTAGTAACAATGAAATCAAAATCATCCCTTCTATCATAAATTTAAGTTTTTATTTTACTAGAGCCAACGATGATACCTGGATACAGAAAATGGCAGTAATTTAAATCATTGATTCAGTTGTGAGTAAATGATGTCGACGTAATCTAAAAACTGTGGGGATTTTCAATAGTAAGGGTATCGTCAATGTACCTGTTGTTATTATTCAAATTGGATTAAGTTTAATACTGTTTTGTAAAGTGCCATTTTGTAGTTTTTTATGAAGTCCCATTCGTAACAGATCAGAAAAAGATCTGCAATGAGAGGTGCTCAATTAGTGACCATTGGATTACCAATGACCTGATGATAAACAATGGTGCCAAAACGAACATAAATGTTGTCTAGGAAGGGATACAGTGCCTTGATCATATCATCAAATGCTCAGGAGCAATGATGGTCGTAAGTAATATTGGATAAGAATTAGCAGCATTTTTAGTAGAAAAGCTCTTCAAACGAATGCAAAATATCAAAAACAGGTCCTTGATAGATGTACAGTAACCTTTGTATTGAGTAAGTCAAGAGTCACTGTCATTGCTTACTGTTTCTGTTTATAGAACCCAGGAGATGTATTACGAAACTATTGGCAAGAAATGTTGCAAATTTTCCCATTGTGTCACATGACGTAACATTCAGAGGAACGTTATGTTGGGGAATACATTAGAATTTCAGTTTCGATGAGTACTCTCTTTTCAAGAAGAGACATAAGTTATCGAAATTCGCATATGCAGAAATTAAATTCACAGGAACTTAGTTATTTGTTGCCACAGGGTCTATGCCACTCCGGGTGGACTGTTAGTCCCCGAGGGTATTCACCAGCCCAGTAGTCAGTACTTCGGTGCTGACCCGAAAGCCGAATATATTTGGAACCCTACAATATCTAAATGTTTGAAAATTTTGTTGAAAACAAAGGAGTGTCTCCCTCATGCAAAGCTCTGTCCTTGGCTAATTTTGGCTTTACATTTAGATCATATTGGTTATTCGTTCTCTGTCCGTTTTTAAACATCTTTGAGTTTATGGTCATCCAAACGTTTAGATTTTATCTGCACTGAAGAGACATAAGTTTTCGAAATGCGCATATGCAGAAATTGAAATCAACTTCTGTATTAAGCTCTTTCAACAAAAAAGCAAAAGTTTTCAGAGGTTATCTTCAATGTAAAAAATCAGAAATGTTCTTGCTTTTATGACAGTTTTCCGAAATTTCGGACAAAAAGTTGCAGATGTACATTTCTACATTTTATGTCGATTTTGGTGAAAATAATATCAAAACATTGCACAAATCAAATAAACAATGAAGAACAAAAATAGTAATAATATAAGTAAGCAAATGCATACAGAGTAACAAAGTTACCTGTCGTTACATATCTATAATAGGAAGACGTTTAATTAAAATGGAAAACAGACACAAAGTTTTTTTTTATGAAACAGTGAAGGTCGTCTGCCAAGGTCTGTACTACGGTAGAAATGAAAAAGGCATGATATGTAAGTTGTATACGAAAATAAAGTCGGTGTGAAAAGAACGATCAGACCACAGAAAATGAAAAATCGGACACAAAAAAATGGCAAAGAAAAAAGGGGACAAACATACAGATGGACCCAATACGGGATCTTTGAGTCGTGTTCACTCCGGAAACAAATCTATGATTATACAAAAAAATCAGTACATCAATACATTGAGTGGGAATTACTAATAAATGAACACTGTTGAGCTAAGGTGATTTATATTTAATCGATTTGAAGCGCTTCAGGTTAATTTTTTTCGTCAATTTAAATTTAGTTAAAGAATTGTCATATAGGAAAATTTAGAAATGCACTTCAATTTCACAAATAGATTGTCTTTTTATTTGATATATATTTATTTCAATAGGTTTAGAAATCCAGTATTCCTACTTACTGGTATCCGAGGCGATCGTTTTCGCCTTCAATTACACAAAAGTTCCTGTCTCGAGAGTCCCGTATTAAAACCTATGGATGAATTAAGGTGCAACGGTAGAATAAGCTTTCCTGTTTCGTATAAAATTCATGTCCCGTCGTGTTCAACACTGAAGCAACACCAGTAGAGATAAAGAACAAACTAAAGCTGTTTAAGCGAAAGATTCATTGTAACCTTTGAATCAGATATCCCAGGGCATTTTACAAGATCGTGGTGTCGACAGTTGATTGATTGATTAGTTAGAGTGTAACGTCCAATGAGCAATATTTCAGCTATAAAAATTCTTCAGTGAGGACTTCAATTTATGGGTAACACGTTCTTTAATAGCAGTGTTTTTACATGCAAACGATCTCTATCAAGGTAATCAATGTATCCATTACAGGACCCTTCAGCAGCCATCGATTTATGGGATTTTAACTCCATATATTGCCGCTGTTGCAATCTTGCTACTAAGAAAAAAGACATTGACTTTGAAAATTGAAGCCATCGCGTTTATCATATAGATTAGTTTGTATTGTACCTCTATGGTCAATTTCTCGATGAAAGTCAACGAATGGTGCTGAAGTGTCTAAAGGATCCTTAATTTTGGGTTCTTTTATAAAGATGAGATGAAGAAAATCAGCAAAGCAAAGACTGTTTAGTGACAATAAAATTATCCACATGACAGAAGTTTAAATTAAATGATTCAGCTTATTTTTAACTTTTTTTAAGAAAGCCCTCGATGATTTCAGTCTCATAGGAGTTGAGAAACAGATCGGTAAAACCATACGCATAATTTGTCACAATTAGTCTGTTGAAGAACAAATAACTAAATACCGAAGTTACTGTGAATTTAATATCTGCATATGCGCATTTCGACATCTTATGTCTCTTCAGTGCAAATAAAATATAAACGTTTGGAAGACCATGAACTCAAAAGATATTTAAAAACTGATAGAGAACAAATAACCAATAGGATCTAAATGTAAAGCCAAAATCAGCTAAGGACAGAGCTTTGCTTGAGTGAGATACTCCTTAGTTTTCAACAAAATTTACAAAAAATTAGATATTGTAAGGTTCTAAATAGAATCGGCTTTCGGGTCACTGACTACTGGGCTGAATACCCTCGGGGACTAACAGTCCACCAGCAGTGGCATCGACCCAGCGGTAACAAATAACAAATCATAAAACTGGATAATTATATTGTCGATTAGAAACTCTGACATTATTTCAATTTCTTCCTTTACCTGAATATTTTTTCCTGGTTCTGATTCGTATTTTGCAATCTGAATATTTTGTTTTCTGATTCTGAGTTGTATATCGCAAAGTATGCTTGTTCTTTACCTATGGCAATATACTTACATTGTAAAGGTATGACGAAGAAAAGACACGGAGTAAATGGCAAGGAGACAAGATCCCATATCCAGGTTAAAACGACTCAAAGCAAAGCATCTAGGGGTCGCCGCGCGGTCTTCAACACAGTGAGGAACCTCACACCACATAGCAAGCCCAAAATGGCACCAAAAAAGGTAAAAAAGCGAATAAATCAATTGAAACAAACCACATTCAATAACACGAATGTCAAGAAACTAAAATTTTATAAGAAAACAAGGTCAATCAAGACCAACATATTCTTGACTTGGGACAGACGCAAACCTTGCGTCGTGGTTTAACTCGTTTTCTTGGACCCAAACCCTCCCACTATGTGTGGTAAATGGCTAAAAAATAAATACACAAAAAAAGACTCACAAAAAAAAATCAAACTAGAAAAAAGTCCAACTTATCGAGGCGAGTACCCTTACAATGAAGTACATAAAACATGAAGACAACACACTCGGGTACTGTTCGGACAAATGCTCGCAGTTACTGACAACTAGCTAAGGTCTTAATTTCCGTTGACTATGATATCAAGCATACTTACATATGAAACTTCAAATGAAATACTTCTAAGTATATTTCGTATAATAACATCATCAATCATGAAAGAAGAACATGATATTGTGCAATGCAAAATACTGCCATTATGAAACATTGTTTAAATCTAGTTATGGTGTAAAGCATTTAGGAGATGATCAATTTTTTTGTCAACCAAACTCAGAAGTAAAGATTTAACAACAATGTTGTATTTATATCCTATATGAATTAGTTTTGTTCAACGAATTAATAAGTTTTGAATTTATGCACTTTGTATATGATATTTCCATAGAAGTTTGGATATGAAATGCCCTGTTGTATAAGAGCCCTGCATGTAGCACCAAATTTTCTTAATAAGTCAATGTATTCATAATAAAATTTATAGAATGTTTTTATCAATTTATGATATCTAAACCCTTGAAGCTGAAGTTTTTCAGTGAGACAAAGATTTCGGTCAGAAACATCTCTACATACTCGTGCATATCGAACAAGTTGTGAAATGTAGACCCCGTAAGAAGGGGCTTACGGAACATCGCCGTCAAGATGGGGGGAACTGACTATAGGGAAGAAGAAATCATCCCTTTTATCATAAACTTTAGTGTTTAACTTTCCTTGATTTATTGATATATCAAGATCAAGAAAACGAGTATGATCACTGATTTAAAGTAAGTTCGGCAGGATAAATTTCATCTGAAAATTTAGAAAATTCAGGATTATTTAAAGCCAAAATATCGTCCAAATATCTATATGTATGGTTAAAAATATCAACTAAATGCTGTTCCAAGGGTCTTTTTTAAATTTTCCCATGAATTGTGAATCATGGCGAAAAAAGAAATAAATCTGCTATGAGAGGTGCACAGTTAGTAGCCATAGGAATACCTAGTTTTTGCCTATAGACTGTATCACCGAAACGAATAAAAATATTATCAAGAACAAATTTAATACTTTTATCATATTTTATCATCAACTGTGCACCTCTCTGCTATGAGAGGTACACAGTTGGTACCCATAGGAATACCTATTTTTTTTTTTTGCCGATAGACCGCATCACAGAAACGAACAATATTATCAAGAAGAAAATTTAATGCTTTAATCATATTTTATTTAATGCTTTTTTTAGATTATATTTGAACAACAAATTTGTGTCAGTTATTCAAAAGTAATGTAAAAAAGTCAAAAGTTTTAATGCTGTTATAGTATGATAATGAAACACATAAAATCGTTCTACATTGCGCGTGCCAGAGTGGGTCTTACTTCGCAGTTATGAAAATGTATTAAAGATTGTATTGCCTAAAAGGGACTCCAACTATAATAAATCATGTATGATCCGTTATAATTCAACAACCGATTAATTTAGATTTCACACACAACAAAATCCCGCCGGCTAAATCATAATAAACTACATACAGTTAAAATGTCAAAATACGCAACAAATATTGTAAAACGCTTACTATAATGGTAGCAAGCTACATTAGGAGATAAAGTCAAATAATAAAATATAATGAAATACATTTTTGCATTTTAAAGTTGAGCATAGAAAAAAAAATCCATCTGATATTAATGTGTAGTGTACTAAATAACAAAATACCGAGGTTACTAAACGATTACATAACAAGTCACTCTTATTTATGTAAAAAAATAAACGGTTGCAATAAACACTTCCCCTTCACTCGGCAAATGAGGGAAACAATCAAAGGCAGAAATATGTTTTTTTATATAACTGCCAGAGGATTATCCTTAATCCTTAAGCTATACTGGAGATACCTTTTATTTTTTTTCTGACCAAGCGAGAAAAAAAAATACAACTAAGAAAAGCCCCCCCCCCCCTATTTTTTCAATTTATGACACCAAACCTAGAAGAATCTGCTGAAGTATTTAAGATATGCACTGTAACTGTAGACATTCACATGCTCTCCAATTGTTTTTGAGATATAAATACGAAAATACGAATGTATAAAATCGCACACATTTGATTTAAAAAAACAATATACAATTAAAAGGACAATTGTTCAGAGAACAATTGCAAGGTCTTTCCCGCGTCAATGTCATGTTTTGTTACGTCTTGTGTTTGAAATCTTCTTAATGAGATGCACATTGTCTCCAATATATGTGATTTTCTTTTTCTAACCGTCTTAATTACTGTTTTTACAATAAAAAGACAAAAATTGGCTATGACTTTGACCAGTAACCTTGTTGACTTTGACCTTGTGCTCAAATTGAAGGTCTCTTCATACTGATTAATTTGATATGTTACATGACCATACTATCTGTAAAGTTTTAAAAGTTATACGAAAAAAACCTATTTCTGAAACGCGTCAAGGGCAATGACTCTTTGGGGAGTCATCGGAGAGCTTCGGTCCAAATGAAACAAATGTAGCCCTTGACATGATGAACATTTTTGCTGGTATACTTTTTCAGCCATCTATTACGGTTTCCGAGTTCTTCTGATAACAAGGTCAAAGGTCAACGTCAAAGGTCACAGATGACCTTGAACCTGGTACTCAAATTGAAGGTCTTTTCATACTGATCACATTAAACATATATGTTTACTATATTATCTGTTAGCGTTTAAAAGTTATTCGCAAAAAACCGATTTACCGAAACGCGTCAAGGGCTATAATTCAAAAACCGTTCGTCGCAGTTTTCGTTCAATTGAATCAAATGTAGATCTCAATGAGAGGAACATTTTTGCTATATAATGTTTTAATAATTTTTTATCGTTTGCGAGTTATCGCGATAACAAAATTTCAAAAAGCCGCCATTTTGAAAATGGCGGACGAAAAATATTTTTGACCAGGAGTAAAAAAGCTACCTGGAAACCAAATTTCATCATAATCCGACAACTTTGAGAAATCGACATATTTAGGGGTCAAAAACGCGTAACCGGGGTCGCGACCCAAAAATTTTTTTTTGCATGATAATTCATCCTGAGGATGAGTCCAACATTTTCCTCACCTCAGTTTTTTTTTATATCGGTTACGGTTTATGAGGAGATCTGATAACAAGCAAAACAGTATTAGGGGAGATAACTCCCTTCGCGAAAAGTGTTCAATTAAACAGGGTCAGTTTTAAATGCAGAATCACTTAACAATATCATATACAAAAAATCTTTCCGACATCTCTCGAAATTACTTTACACGGAATGATCAAAGAACGGCGGAAGAATAAAAATTAAAAAAAAAATAATCAGAACAAAAACTAAAGGCTTTCCACTTGGAAAGTGGAAAGACCTAATAAATTCTTTCCACTGTAGTGAGAAAGACCTTAATTATGGCCGTTAGTGAGGGAGACATCCTGATTTGTCAACCTGAAGGGTGGTTTTCCGGAGGGGTTTCTTGACAAATAACATTTTTGTTTTTCATTCATGACGTGACCAATGCAATTTGACGTTGCAATAGCGATTGGAATTATATAAGAACACATGCACATGTAGCCATTGCAATGCAATCTGTCAAGTCTACAATTGAGGGCACTGGACATAAATATACAAAGTACAAAGTTAATCCAAGAACTACATTCGTCTCAAACATTTAAAGAAACTGCTCGTTGTACATGTCAGCAACGAGCCATCATCTATTTTAGACTTGTCCATCAGTGTCGAAAAAAGCAGTGTGACTAACAGCTAACTACGGACAACATTGTTGGACAGAATGACATATGTTTGAGTGAATGTTCATTACTAACTGCTCTGGAAACACTTGAGTCAGCTTTGTCACAGGACATTATTGATAAATACAACAGAGCTTTTGAAAATGGGAAAATTATCAAAGATACACTTTTTGACAGCTGGAAACATTATAAATTGAAAACATCGTCATCAACTGGCAACAATCTGAATGCAGACACACTTACAGCTATGCCCGATACTATATAGTAATGACTGTCCATTAGAATCACAGGGCATAAGCATGCTTGTATTTACAAAACAAGAGAAAAAACAGAAGAGAAACACTCTATGGAATATTTTTGTATAACTGCAGATGAAGTATATAATGAGAGGCGAAGAGTAAAGGAAGAATGGGAAAGAAAACAAAAAGAAGAAGAAGAAAGGAAAGTAAAAAGACAAATTGCCAAAATTCAAAGGGAGAGGGAAAAACTAACAAAAGATAGAAAGAAAAGGGAAATAAAGCGCAACGAACATCCGAATAGTTCATACAGAAATATACTAACGGAAAAAAGACACTGTGCAATAGTAAAAACGCAATGTTTCTTTATAACTCTCAGTATTGTTACGATATTTTGCATAGTCATTCTTGAACACATACATAGTAATATTGATTTTTGTTTCTGGATTTTTATTGTTTTTTTTTGGGGCGTTCAAAAGATCGCTTATTTCCTAAGTGTCAAAGTAAAATGCTTCCAACAATTTGGTTCTGTATAATCGGATTGTTTTGACCTTTAACAAGTCAAATTACACTTTTCTCCCATAAAGAACGCCTTGTCTGACTAACAGGAGTGTTGAAAAAGGTCTAAATTGCAGCATTTCCAGCGTTGTTTCCAGAACATGGAAAAATTACGTCAGCAAACGTTTTTGTTGCATGTAGAGAGGAAACAGTACTAATGGACACATTTTCAACAATTTCATGACATTTGGATCTATAAAAAATGGATTTCCGGTCAAAAACACATAAAGTGACCCACTTAATTGCCGGCTTCCTGACATGCGCGGTAGGTTTCACTCGAAGAATGTTACCTGGTTTTGAAACCACATAACTTAACCCGCATCCGTAGCAAGGGATCAAAAATAACAAATATTTGTCTTGAAACAAGGTCAACAATTGACCTTATAAGACAATTATGGCTAAACACATGTTTCAAGCATTTTCTTTGACAACTTATGTGCACATGTGCCGAATGTTTCTGTTGAATTTTCATCAAATGCAGATTAATGGCACTAAAAGGTGGAAATTCGCATCGACAGAATCTGTCTGTTGCTACACCGGAATTGGGTTTAAAGTTGCCTACAATCTTTGAAAAGACTTCTCGCTTGTCTCTCTGAACGTTACCTTCATTCGTTAGTCAATGAATCGCAGAACACATCGATAAAATTGCTTGTCATACTGGCTTCTGATTTTTTACTTGAATTTTCGGCAATAAGTGCTGTGATTGGTCAATTCAACATCATTTCAGATTTCATTGTGTTGTAGACCAGATGCCTTTAGCCTTAAATATCAAAGGCTTTGGTTTTATATGATATTCTTTTCAAATTTCATGACACTTGAAATCAGTGCTTAGTATCTTTTTTCCATTGTATATAAGCAATTTCAATTGATGAAATGAATCTTATAACTTTAATGAGTTGTTGAATATTTAAATAATTTGGTTGGAATTTTCTTCCATAATATACTTATTTTAATCGTTCAAATCGTGTGATTTTGCTGGGTCAACTGGTTAGCGTTGGGTCGCATAGGAAGGTCAACTGGTAGACAAGAAAATTCGATATAATATAAGTTACCACCCTAAATAGTGTGTGACCGAGAAAATTTCTCTCCCCTCGAAATGAAGGTCACTTTCGAGCAAGCTCTCTGGTGACCTTACTATCTCGGGGGATAACCATCTGGGTCAATCTAAGGTGGTAATTGTATAATATTTCTTCAATGAGTTTTTTCAACAATGTCACATCAGAAGTATTTGAATAAAACTCTTTCGAAATCTGTTGTTCTAAAATACAATACCCTTATCAATGATGGCACCATCAACGTTTCCAAAAGTCTCTTTATAGTTCCATATAAAATCACAAATAGTTCCGTGGTCATTACCATTTTCTTCATAATTTCACATAAAATAGGCAAAAGTTCGTTCTCTATCAAGTAACATGTCTTATCTTTCTCTAGCTGCATATGGCAGCATCGGCTTGTGGAGTTTACATCTCCCAACTCATTCGCTACTCAAGGGCCCTCTGGTCGATACATTGATTACCTTGATAGAGCTCGGTTGCTTACAAATAGGCTACTTAAGAAAGGGTATGCTCATAACTTGAGGTCATCACTACAGAAGTTTTACGGTTGCATCACGATCTTGTGGACTGCTATAGGATATCTGTTTCCAAGATGACAACAGATCTTTCTCTTTGCCCCTTAAGTTTGTTTTTCCTCTACCGGATTTGACTTTAATACCGGAGTTGACATGTTCAACATGGTGGGGTCTTTTAAGAAGCAGGAGATGCTTATTCTACCGCTGCACCTGATCTCACCCATGGTTTTCATTGGGTCCGTGTTGTTCATTTTTGTATATATGTATGTCTGCATTTTCTTTTCTTTGCCGTGTATATGTTATGTCTTTGTTTCTTTGTTTTTCCGACGCTGTCATTGTCCTTGTATTGTTCGTTTTATACTGACGGTTCGGTTCTCACTTACATGTACTTTACTTTCATATTGGCATTATTACCAATTTCACGGACAGAAAGTATGATGACAACATTTCAAGAAAACATGCTAAATGTGAAGTAAAGGTTATCTGATAAATTTGATTTAAAGTGAACGAATCACATATAAAATTAGTGGAATTCGATATGTTTCTCGAGAAATTACAAGTTAATGTTTCTGACATCTGTCTGGCACAACATATCAGAAAATGCAAACAAGTTAAATAGTGTTTTCATGTTATTCTTATATTTAAAAAAAAACCATAAAATCACAATTTATGTAGGGTTTCATTCATAACTGAAAGACGCTTTTACGGTAATTGATCGTAATTGTTCATGTATAAGTCCATCAATGAGCTAATACTCATATCTTACAGCGAGTACCGTATTAGCACCTGTTTGAATCACTTCTGATATTGAATGATATTAACTTTTTTGTTTGCTCTCAAACATACATAGGGCATAATCTTTTATATTTTCGCTCACTTGGGTAAAGCCAGGTCGAGCTTTTGCGATTACTTTGCGTCCGTCGTCCGTACTTCCGTCCGGCGGAAACTTTACTTTAAGGATCTTCCCTTTTAAAACTTCTTGGTCAAATGAAACAAAACTTGGCTACAATGGTTCTTGGGTGGTAAAGATGCGTTGCATCGCATCTCATCCAAGATGGCCGCCATTAGGAAATAAAGTGTTAAAACTGGCATGGACTCTATGGGAGACACATTTAGAATTCCTGTCTTGAAACTACTGAGTCAATTATAGCAAACTTGACCACAAGAGTCCTTCGGTGGTCCCCTTCAAGAAAGTTGTTTTTCAGGTTCTCACCTCATCCCCCGAGATGGACGCCAGCAGGAAACGTTTTAATATTTGATCTTCAGCGGAAATGCATTCAAAGACATTTTCCTCTTAAACTACTGAGCTAACCTGGACCAAACTTGGCAACTATGCGATTTGGTGGTAGCTTGTGAATTTTTTTTTCATGTTTACACTTTCCAAGATGGTCGCATACGAGGAACATTGGTTAACATAGGATCCTTTGTCAAAAATGTTAAATGATTTTCTTCCTATGCAACCGCAATTACAAAAATATTTTTTTGTTAAATAAATTGTCCTGAGCTCGTCCTTTCAAAGTTTGTATTATCTGATCTACGATAGCTGCCAGTTGTTAACATAGTTTCTATGAGAAATGCGTTTAGAAATCTTTCGGATTTAATAGATCAATTACAGCAAAACTTAGTCACAATAGCACATCAATTGGCAGTTTGAAGCAGTTTTCTTTATAAGTGTGGTGATAATGTTAATTTCACGACATTCAAGGTGCTCAGCTAGTTGCAACATTATTTGCCATTGATCATGATAAATAAAGGCCATGATCCAGTTGATCGAGTCAGGCTCTTGAGGGCCTCTTGTTTGGTATTCTATTTATTTCTGAAGGATATGTACTGATGAGTCATAAACTGCACAGTAACTGAATTGACTGCGATTGACCAGTTGACTACTCTGCAAATACGAAAATCACTTGATGAAAAATAATGAGGTTTCTTATGTAATTATTCTTTCCAGAGAGAGTCAAACGATTGTAAAGGGTTCATGATCATGCTCGAAAATATTTGCATTATATAACGCTAGTTACCTGGATTTCTGATATAGCTTTTCTTATAAATCAAACTGTCATACCAGAATAAAATGATAGATATGCATATAAATGTATATAAGACACAAGGATACTCCTAATGTACGAGTCTTGTGCAACTTCGATGATCATAATGGCCACTCTGTTTAAAACAGACCTGTAATAGTTTGTTTTTTACCCAACTGAATTTGTTTTAACAAGATACAATCTTTCTCGAGGGCAAGTCTAGTTTGGACTGTCCGACTTAAGGGCGAATTCGATAGATGCACACCAATATGGATGGAAAACTGCTGAGTTATTCGGAACGCACTTCGAACAATAAATCGAATGATAATGTCAGGGGGACACTAAACCGATATCAGTTATGATGTATGTACAGTTACAGTATTACAAATAAAGAGTACAAAATATTGTATCCGACTTGAGGATGAATGACTTCATGCTCAACTTTGCAATTCCTGATAACCATACACTGACTTCCTGAAAGATGTCATTGGCATCCGGAATTCTGCATATTTAAGTCTATGTTGTGCTCACCCTTAAAATATCTTGCCAATCCAAATTTGATACCTTTTAGTGCAGACAGTTTAAAACGTAAACTGTTCTTTTTCGTGCCTCCGCATAAAAATTAACAAACAATGCAGCAAGCTCGGCATTGGTACAGTTGTCGAAATTTACTTCCCCCGTAACCAAAATGCATTGCTGTAAACAAAGTAGCCTTCCTTGTGCTTAATGCTCCTTATCATACATCAGTTCGGCTATATCATCGTCCGTCAACGAACCAAATCTAAAATGTCATTCCTGGCCAGCAGGCGAGTCACTGGTGGTAGCCATTTTTTATCAGACGAACACGGTTGTGTCCCTTGTGCGGAAATTGGGGTTGCTTAGCAGGGTGCAATAGGGTTGTTTCCAACACCGTCGAATTTATCAAAAACAACTCATTTATTTTCTAATCACGTGGAAAAATTAGATAATTAAAATCGTTCTTACATAGAAAAAATAATAATATGTCCTATATACATATGTTGTGTATACTATTTTTATATTTTCTTGAAAAATGACAAGAAAGTAGATTTTGACATGTGTTCAAAACTTACCCATATCTCTTATCGTTTTAACTGCATTCCAGATATAAAAGAGGAGAAACTTAGAATTCCGACTTCCTTATCAGGAAAAAGGACAATAACTCCGAAACGTGTTATTATTCCTGTTTCCCCAAAGAAACAAGACGAATATATTATTTCACTAGGCCATTTGTTATATCTGTAGCGGTTTTCAAGTTATTTGCAAACAATATACAAATATCCCCTTTGTTTTGTTTAGCATTGCGTCAAAAAATAAAAAGAATATCGCGAGAAAAATTTGTCAGACATTTTTTCCCATAGATTTGTTTAATATATTTTCAGATCTAATAGCATTTTTGAAATTATCACGGACAGTAGGCAAAAAAAAAGTCGCCTGGCTTTCTGCCCTGGTTAGCTGAAAAGGGGGTTAACTTTTCATTTTTATATCTTTAAAGCATTGTTGAGAAGGGGGCAATAAAATGAAACATTTTGATAAATTTCCCCCCTTTTTTGGTAAGATTTAAAGATGTCATTTTTTTAATAAATGCAAATTTGAAGGCAATTTAAAAGGGTTAAGATCAAAATGAATATTTTGAGGAAAAGATGACTTATATTTGTAAGATTTAAAACCCCATAATTACCACTGTATGGACCATTAACATACTAAAGGAAGGCACGTGCAGCTGATTTAAAATCTTAAGATGTTAGCTAATCTTCACAGCTCAGTTTAACAATAAAAAGCACCACTGACTTGAGTCATGAATCGTGCGTAAGAATGTGGTAACAAGCTTAAATAGACAGACTTTATACACACTGCTGTATAATTTCATGTGTAATCGTTGCGAATATAAAATTTCACAGCAGAAATTTTGAACTGTATGCTTTTAACAGTTGTTGCATGCGGGTTCATTTAAATACAAAGTTGGATTGTTGTATATTGAAATTAGCTCAATGTTTCTACTTTTGAAATATAAAAGAGTTGTCAAAATATATCAAAAACATTCTTTTTGTCGTGTACGACTAATAACATCTACGGAAAACTTGGCATCCTAGCTTACCACTATGTTAGAAACTATGTTAGAAGGGATATATGCTCTAGAACCTTTGATATATATCTACAAGAGAATATCAAAGAAAAAGCGGGAAAGGGAAAGGGGAAACTCTTAAATAATACTGAAAACAGGGTTATACAGTGTGCATATCCAACACGAATTGAGACAGCATGACAAATACAAAATGAATAAAAAAATGAACAAGAACAGTCTATTTGACTTTACCGAAACAGTAATCTGTAATAATGGAATAAATGAAAAAAAGTGAAGATTTTTGTCATGTAATAATGTCTTCCTTTCGACAACAATTTTAAAAATCGTCTCGGTATACCACTTTATGCAGTCAATTGTAACACAACCAAGGACAGATAACTTCACAAATACATCAAAGTTTTGACAGTGTAACCACAACCAGTTCATTACAGTTAAGTCCCATAAATTGAGGATGCCTTTAGAATTCATAATGTAATGCTTGGATTAAATTTTACATTTAAATGAATATTTTGAATGGTTTCTACTTGAAACAAATTTATATAGGTTAACTTTAATGAGAAATCATATTATAGACAGAACAACTCAATATTGACAATCATCAAAACGTTTGACGGGCATGTGATAAAGAAGTACAAAGCGAAACATTTACTTCACACTAACTTAAATCCAAGCGATGTAACATCTTGATCAGTGGTGTATTTAATAATGAAGAGTCATAATTTACCCATCTACTGCAAAAGAAAAATGATTATGGCATATTTCAATTGTTTTTTCTAGTGGACGGCGTAGTAAATCACTAGAATGCCTTAAGTAGCCAGATATCCCCGAGGGTATTCACTAGACCAGTAGTCAGACTTGTCTGGTATGGGAATTTTACGTTACATTTTATAAAAAATTTACTGTTTTTATCAAAATCCTAAACCCCCCCCCCATGTCGATATATGTGGTAAGGAGTACTTCTTTTCTACTCTTTTCCGTTGATGGCTTTCCATATTATTAGATTCTAATTCTGCTGATCTTGAAACACAGGTACAAAATAACACAATTAACTGCTTTTTATGCAACTTGGGTATTTTGCAACCACATGACCCAACGTCACTGCTGGTTGACAGGAGGTCCCTGAGGGTATTCAACAGTGCAGTAGTCAGACATGAAATTTTACTTTGCATCTTATCAAAACATGCTGTTTTGATAAAAAAAAATTCTAACCTCTTTAAATACCGAGGCTTCATTCTGTGTATTGCACTCGATGAGTGTCCTTGTTTTTGGACTTGGTATCCTTCTTTGATATTTTACATGTTGCTCGACATCTAGCAATGAATTTCGGTCAAGCCGGTACTAGGTGCACTGTACAACTTACTATGAGGTATGAGTAAAGCTAACCGTTGAACGCCTCATGGTGACTTCATTTTTTTCCATTGCTTGGTTTCATCATGTATTTTTAGGCTTTTTCTTATGTGCTATTACTCTATATCCTTTCATTGTATATAAAAATAAAATCATGTACACCCTGACACACACTCACACACAAAAAAAAGAAAAAAAATAGCGAGTAATCCGAAATCACATTTTATTCAATGTAGATAATGAAATAAAACAAAGTAAATAAATTAATGACTGTACACTCAAGATGAATCTGAAAGATTAGCTTTGAAATAACAGCATTTTTGTTTAGGCGTTCCATTCCAGTTTCAAGTCATTTATACACATTGTTATTTTTACGTAAACATAACATGAAAGGAAATAAATGTTGTTTCTTACATGAAATATAAAGTCATATCTTCTGGTTATTTTTGAAAGTTTGGCTAAGTCATCTGCAGTTCGGGTTTTGTGAATGATCAGAAATATAATCTTTGGTGACAGAATAAATCATTGATGCTCAAGAAGGTACATTTGTAGGTAGTTAACATCTACAGTTCAGTTTGTATTTGTTAGAAAGAACGTGAATATCTACAGTGTTGGCTTTTACAGTCTTGGATTAACTATACATGTACCTGCCGATGAGTTGGAGGCAGCAATGATACAAATACATATACAGATTGTCATTTCGACTCCTTTGTGAAAGGCCATCATCTGGAAAAAATTAAAATATCGATAAGAACTGATAAATAAAAAGGTCTAAAAAGATTCAAATATAAGGGAAACAAACATGTGTTTTGTTTATCCCGCACCTACATTTTTTCTGCAGAAATGGCCTTTGCAAGCTCAAATGAATATGTGTGTTTGTAGTGACCATAGTTTTTCATCCTTTCCTAACCTGAGGGATTTGGGAGTCCTAGTTCCCTCAAAGCTTTGCTCTTTTTATTTGCTTGATATAAAGAATATTTCTTGGTTGCAACACAATGCCAATTTGTTTATGTCTACTGCTTTGTTTATGTCAAACAGCACTACCATTATTATTTAATTGTTCAAGAGAAATGATAAAACACAATTTTCTGAACTTTTCATTTCAGTTGAGAGCGCGATAAGACTTTAATTACAAGAATGGTAGAATTTACTACATCATTTTCAAGTTGTGTATGAGGAAAGGTACATATAGTAGATATTAGCTACTTCTGAGTATAAAATTTTCTTTATTTTTAACATGGGGACTGTTTCATAAATAAGCAAACCATGACTACGACATGGCTGAATTATCTGCACAGCAAATGGGATAAAGAAGGGAAACGGGGAA
>MJUU01003862.1:10486-34509 GCA_002080025.1 Modiolus philippinarum | reverse complement strand
CCATGAAAGTATCGATAATATGCTCCTTTGATGCGAAAGCGAATTGTAAAGCTCGGCATGTGTTGTAAAAACAATATACTGGGTATTATAACGGGCTCCAAAGCTCTCTGAGAATCTGGAGCCCAGTCAGTGCAGCCTGGAGCCCTGCGATTGGAATCCGAGGCCCTGGTGTTGGAGCCCGGATCCCTAGTGTTGGCGCGCGGAGCCCGTGTGTTGGAGCCCGGAGACCTTATGTTGGAGCCTGGAGTCCCTTGTTCCAAAAGGGTTAAAGCCAGGGGCCCCTGTTATTCCTATAATATATATTTTACGAAAACGCTAAAAGAAATGCAAAAACATTTTTGGGCTGGGTTGTACACTTTGAAAAACAGAAAAAATAAAAAGTTAAAGTAAACAAATAAACAGACAAAAAATGATCAAATGGGCGACTATTTTAATTATACAAGTAGTCATCGTCATATTTGCCGAAACAAATTATCGATTTGTGGTTTAAAGGTGTTTTTTTTATCTTACACTTTTTTGAAAGCAAAAGGGAGTGGACACAAGTTTTTCATCATTAATAAAATAAAAATGATAAAAGTTCACAAAATGACGACAAAGAAAATTATTGATATCATAAATATGGGATTAGGATATAACAAAAAAAAAAAATCTGGAAGGGAACAGAAAGAAGAATGTGATAAATGCTTTTTTCAGTAGAAAATATCATGAAATTCTTTATTTCAGGTGTAAGCTTTAAAGGGGTAACAAAGTCTTTTGAATAACCCTTGCAAATTTTTTTTTCATGATTTTATTTGTGGTTCTTTGAAATAAAAAAACAGTTTTCACTGGGCAGACGAATGAATGCCAGTACTTAATTTTAATATTCATGATAAAACGGTAGTTTTTTCAAAGCAGAATTAATTTCTAGTTCGATTTCAGAGATAAAATAGTACTGTAAAAACTAGGAGAGTAATCACGTGCTAATCAGTCATGTGACGTCAAGAATCACAATCATGTTTAAACCTCATCATCATAACGACGTTTGCACATCATATAATGACAACACGACCGGATATAATGAAGTGTTAAAACGTATAATGTTGAATCGACATCATATAATGGTGAATGCACATCATATAATGTAAAACCGACATCATATAATGTTGAATCGACATCATATAATGACAAATGCACATCATATAATGTCGAATGCACATCATATAATGTTAAAACGACATCATATAATGTTGAAAGCACATAATATAATGTAAAATACACATCATATAATGATGGTTGCACATCGCATAATGATGGATGCACATCATATAATGTTGAATCCACATCATATAATGTAATATGCACATCGTATAATGGTCGTTGCACATCATATAATGTCGGTTGCACATCATATAAAGTTAAGTGCACATCATATAATATTGTTTCCACATGATATAATGTAAGTTGCACATAATATAATGTCAATGTCGAATGCACATCATATAATGTTGAATAGACATCATATATCGTTAAATTCACATGATATAATGTTGGTTGGACATGATATAAAGTAAAATGCACATCGTATAATTACGAATGCACATCATATAATGTTGATTGCACATCATATAATGTTGATTGCATATCATATAATGGTAAATGCACATCATATAATGTTGATTGCACATCATATAATGGTGACTGCACATCATATAATGACAAATGCACATCATATAATGGTAAAAGCACATCATATAATAGAAAGTCAACATAATAAGACAGTTTTGGCGTTCCATATTGCCTGTTAATTTTGTGTTCGTTGACGACCCTGCATCCATGACACCCTGCATCCATGACGACCCTGTATCAATGACCAAAAGCAAAAACACCTGAGATGTAGCATTATTCGAAATCTATCATTCTTCCGTAAATGTTGGTTTACAGCGTGAGACGACCCATGTGAGATTGATGCACGCGACCTCGTCTCACATGGGTAAACGACCGACCAAAAGTGTTCATTTTTGTGATGCAATAATCGTAACCATGACAAAACGTCATGTAAGGTACACTCAAATGGCGACGACGTAACTGTTGTTGAATTTTACGGAAGAAATAGCTACTTACATTCGATCAAAATCAAAGATAAGGGTATCTTTCATTCATGTAAGAAATTCTTCGTCTTATTCTCTCGTTCCGCTGCGCTCCACTCGAGAAAAGACGGAATTTCTTACATTCATGAAAGATACCCCGATCTTTGATCTGCTCTCATGTAAGAAGCTATTAATCAATAGACCATATCCAACCATGGTATTGGGATCTACCAGACTACTTTTCAATACGTCACAGTACAGAAAACGTCACGTCATAGAGCCTAAAACGTCATGAAGTTGGTCACATGGGGCGGACACGTTTGTGACGTAGGGCGGACAAACAACAACTGGTGAATCTGAATACCAGAACTCGGATATGGTCTATTTCGCTCATACTGGTGCTAGGTTCTGTCTTGAACTTACTATGAGGTATGTGCAACGCTCATTGTTGAAGGCCTCAAGTTGACTTCAAAATTAAGAACTACAATAAAAGCGTTGTTCCAACTATCGTTTTTACCAAGTATTTGTAGAAACTTTGTCTCATGTGCATTTACTCTATATCCTTTCAATGTTGTGTTCAAATGACAGTTCGTGTAACGTATGTGTACAATGTGAACGCAGCATCAACTTCAGAAGTATTCTATTGAGCAGTGACATCATTCATAGTAGTAACAATAACAGAGCCAAGCAGTCCACTATCAAGATTTCTTCACAAGAGTCAATCCCGGCTTTCTTCAATCTGTTGGATGATCAATTGGCAAGTCTACTTTTTTCAGCATAAAAAAGGATCATGCATTTCTAAAACTCGCCGTACACCTCACATCAAATACATGTATCTTGTAGATCAAACCTGTAATTTCAAAAGACCATTCAAGTGATTCAATTCCTGTACCTATCTGTTGATACTGCATTTTGTTGTGATAACTTGTGCCCGATCCCATTGCTGTAAATGTTTTGAGCAATAAAATATGTTTAATTCAATACTGCATTTTGTCAATGTGGTTGGATGTTAATGCCAGATGTGCCCTGAGAGAAATAGGTGCGGCACAACAAAACCTGTGACACTGCTAATTATTTTGTTTATATGTGGCATTTCATTTTTATTTGTACTGTCCCTTCCAACTCCTTAACCACTTTTGTTATCTAAAGTGTTTTTCAAAAGATGAACTATCCCTTCCAACTCCTAAACGCCTTTAGGTTATTTGTAGTGAACTAGCCCTTTTAATTCCTTTACCCTTCAGGGACCGACCATTTAACCTGTTTTTTTTTTCTGGACAGATTTTTTTTCACGTGTATCAACAAAATATCTTTTCCCAAAATTAACATTATTTTTTTGGGCAGAAAGCCTCCTTCAGAAAAAATCAGGTCCAAAATATTTTTTTAGAAAAAAAACATAGCCCCCCTTTCAAGTTAAATGGTCGGTCCCTTAGGTTATTTGTAGTGTTTTACAAAAGATGAACTAGCCTTTTAACTCCTTTACCCATTTAGGTTATTTGTAGTGTTTTACAAAAGATAACTATCCCTCTTAACTCCTTTACCCCTTTAGGTAATTTGTTTTCTATTAACCCCTTCATCTTTGTTGATATTTGATCTTATATCATTATAAGTTATCATGCATTTGAACCAACTAATATGATTATTTAGATAGTGTCGAAAATCGTTGAACGGCAAGCGACCTTCAGGTCGCGCCGTTCAACCATTTTTGACACTATATAAATAATCATATTAGTTGGTTCAATGCATGATAACATTTTTGTGCGGTTATGCAAACCTGTTTGTGTTTAACTAAGAAAACGATAATTACAAAATGATTATACACACGATTATACACACAAACGCTATGTCGACTGACAATACACAGCCGAACGATGTATTGATTTTTCATGTTGTATAAACATGATAAAGTTTACATGGCGTTTTCGTAATACCTTTGAAAATGAATGCAAATAAAATATTTCATATAATTTACATGTTATTCCAAGTATAGATGTATTTCACATTTTAACTTACTGTAAATATCAGGCTGAAATTAGTTTTACATTACGTTGAAGTTAACTTTAATTACATCCATGCTTACTGTTTGTGAAGTTTGTCCTCATGTACAATTCTCATATGTACGCTTTTGAATTACTTTGGTCTACATGTAGGTGAAACACTACATTATCATGATTATTGATTGTCTTGTGTAGGGTGGACATGGTTATTTAGCAGGTGGTTAATCAGCCAATAGAATCCAAGTTTACATCCGCATAACCGCACAATTGATTTTTTACTGCACAAGAGACTTAAGTTGTTGAAGCGGCCATTTGCAGAAATGAAGTTTAATAAAAGTCTAGTATTTTGTTGTTTTAAAAGGGTTACAGTATAAGAATTGTAATATTTCTGTACGTCTGAATTCTTCATGCACAGGGTTTTGTTGCTTTTTAGAAATTTTTACTATCCGTGAATATAAGAGTGATTGTTACAGTGCTCTGCCAGTAAATTTTATGTTTGTTGACGATTTCGCATGCATGACCTAAATAAGATATGGATGTGACATTGTTATTCCGCTCACACCCAGTGCTAGGGTCGTCTTGAACTTACTATGATTTTCGGGCAAAGCTGAGACTCATTATTGAAGGCCCTTGATGACTTCTAGATGAAGAATAACAATTATAGTGTTGTTCCAATGCTTACTTGTAGAGAATTTGTCTCATGTGCATTTACTCAATATCCTATCATTGTTAATGTGTGCATGAATATATAGTAAAAATTTCTGATTAGTGACAAGGTCCGTGCTCCATCTATAAATATAATTAAGTCGGTCAGAAATGGATAAGAGTTAAATAAATTTGATCCTAGCAGAATTATCCAATATCAATTATCATCATCAAAAAAGAAAACTTGTTAGGTTAATCACCATTACAGCAATATGTGACACGTTATGCCGAAAAATATTTGATCTTCAACATTCAAATATGTAAAAAATCAATTTTGTCAAACTAAGTAAAAAATGATGGCACCTGCATGTAATACGATTTAACTGAGTCTTCTATCAATATAAAATAATGAAAACAAAAGTAATATTATTAACCATGACAGAGTCGGATGAAGTCGTGTCTGTGGTAAGTACGGTGTCACGATATTCACTTCCATTCCAAATAATTGTGGTATTTTTTTTCTGACATTATATCAACTAATTTGAAATATCAGTGATTATATGTTGCACATCTTGTATATTAATCAGATTAATTAATCATACATATATTTTACATTCTCTTTGTTTAGAAATGTTGTATATGCGATATAGAATATGTAAAATATTTTAAATTTAAAGATCGATATTACATATACTGTATGTTTTCATTGCTAACATTCATGCTTGTTTGAAGGCCCATCACAAATATATGCCATACGGATTAGGTTTGCGAAGGGATTATGATGTTTGATGCGCCTAATGGGAATACTCAATTCGTCCGCTTACGTCCGTTTGAGGAGACATCAATAAAAGTCATACTATTTGTTTTAAACATCGTCATCATGTGGCGATATATCTGAAAAACTTTGATGAGAAGATTATAATCCATCCACACTGACTACATATTGCAGTTGTATGGAAATACTTGGTTTATACGTGGATCAGAGACTACGTTGAAATAGTTAACAACTGTTTGTCATTTTTATTTTTGAGAAAAAAAAGTAATTAGAAGGATTTGTAGAGATCTTACAAATCCTTGGTGACAATAAGAAAACTACTGGTCATTAAATTATTTTCAAATGCTTGTAAAGTGTTGTTTAACAGAAACGATTTTTTAGCTCGCCGGGACGAATGTCCGGCGAGCTATTGTCATACCCCCGGCGTCGGCGTCGTCGGCGTCAGCAAAACTTTAACCTGGCTTGTGGAATTGAGACCTGAATAGCTAGGATGTTGATATTTGGTATGTGACTTCCTTGTGATGAGAGCTTTCTTCTGGTACTATACCTGTAGACATTTTGACCTTGGCTTTGCCCTTAGGGCAATTTTAAAAAAAAACTTTAACCTTGCCTCTAGAAGGTAGGCTTTCAGTGGTAGGACGTTTATATTTGGTATCTAACTTCCTTATGATGAGAGCTTTCTTCTAGTACCATACTTGTAGACATTTAGACCTTGACCTTGCCCTGAGGGCAATTTTCAAAAAAACTTTAACCTTGCCTTTAGCAGGTAGGCTTTTAGTGGAAGGGTGTTTATATTTGGTATGTAACTTCCTTATGATGAGAGCTTTCTTCTGGTACCATACTTGTAGACATTTTGACCTTGACCTTGCCCTGAAGGCAATTTTCCAAAAACTTTAACTTTGCCTCTAGAAGGTAGGCTTTTAGTGGTAGGGTGTTTATATTTGCTATTTAACATGCTTATGATGAGTGCTTTCTAGTGGTACCATATCTGTAGACATTTTGACCTTGACCTTGCCCTGAGGGCAATTTTCCCAAAACTTTAACCTTGCCTCTAGAAGGTAGGCTTTTAGTGGTATTGTCTTCATATTTGGTATGTAACTTCCTCATGACGAGTGCTTTCTATTGGTACCATATTTGTAGACATTTTGACCTTGACCTTGCCCTGAGGGCAATTTTTTAAAAACTTTAACTTTATCTCTAGAAGGTAGGCTTTTAGTTGTAGGGTTTTCATATTTGGTATGTAACTTCCTTATGATGAGAGCTTTCTTCTGGTACCATATTTGTAGATATTTTGACCTTGACCTTGCCCCAAGGGCAATTTGTCAAAAACTTTAACCTTGCCTCTTAAAGGTAGACCTTCAGTGGTAGGGTGTTTATATTTTGTTTGTAACTTCCTTATGGTGAGAGCTTTCTTGTGGTACATATTTGTAGACATTTTGACCTTGACCTTGCCCTGAGGGCAATTTTTTTCAAAGCTTTAACTTTGCTTCTAGAATTAAATTGTTTAGTGGTTGGGTCTTCATATTTGGTATGTGACGTTTTTTTGATGGGAGCTTTCTAATGGTACCATATTTGTAGACATTTTGACCTTGACCGTGCCCTGAGGGCAATATTTTAAAAACTTTAACTTTGCTTCAAGAATTAAGTTGTTTAGTGATTGGGTGTTTATATTTGATATGTGACTTTCTTGTGAAGAAAGCTTTCTATTACTTTCGAATTTATTGTGTATTGAGGTTACTGGAATCCCCGGCGAGCTATGTTGTCTGCTGACAACTCTTGTTAAATGAAAATCATGCAATACATTTCAACTCAGAAAAAATTCAAGACGCCGCAAATACATTTTGATACGGTCCTGTATACTTTTAATTACCCTGGTGAATGTTAAAAAATACTCCTGCAAAAAGATACATAATAAACAATAAGCAACTTAATTGTAAACCCAGAAGTTTTTAATATTTATTTAGTGTGTAGGCTGGCAACAGAGATAAATTATTTCCATGATACTTACAATATTTCAGTATTTTTGCCCTTGGCTTTTGGCAACATAAACAGCAAGTTGTTTCAGTTCCATGGAAAGTATTTTGATACAATTGATGGTCACTGTCCAGTTAGTCAACGTAACAGAAATTAGAATAGAAAACCAATAATTTTATTTCATAATTTTATTTTTTTCCCCGAACTCTTTTCAATTCATCAGTGTAACCTCAATTGTATTAGCGTATTCTCCTGATTCAACATTTTAATTTCCTCCGACTGTGTATTTTTGGTCAAACATTACATTTCAGATGTAGATTTTCGTTTCAAAAACTTTCGTAAAATTTCTGCCACATTTGAAATTCCCATTGATGTGATCTTGTTATTAATTTGTAATTGTTCCAGGTGTACTCAGATGTAAATAGAAACAGATGCAAGTACCATTTATCAGTCAAATGACCAGATTACATTTAATTAATCTGATCATGAATAATCCAATTACATTTAACCCGATCACGAATATCCCAGTTATTATCAATAACCAAGTTATGTTGATATACTATAGGCTGCTTCTTGGTTTTGTCAACTTATATTCACCGAGCCTTAAGGGCATATCCAACAGTTTCTTGTTATATTGTCATATTTACAATTTTTAGATATATTGTGAAATAAGTAACGAGGATTCCAAAAATGACAAGAAAATAATGGGTCAACGATCTTGTTTCCATGGAAATCGAGGTTGAAAATTGGTTATTTTTGAGATTTTTTAAAGAAAAATCAAGTTCTAGTTTGAAAAATGATGGACAAAATATTTTCAATCTAATCGATACCAGAGTGACGGAAAAACAAAGACAATGTTTTAAAGATTTACAGAAAAAATAATTTTATATGAGAAAGTATTTCTATTCCTATAAATCAATGAATATATGGCCCTTGTAAGGGGAAAAGTGGCATAAAATGTTCCCATTACAATTCAAGTTTACAATATTTTACAGACTTCTCATGTTGTCGATTTTCTGAAATTTTGATATCATGTATTTCTAACAATATGCTACTCAAAAAGCTCAAAAACCACATAGGTCACCGAGTTCGTTTCCGAGTAAATCATTAAAATATGCAATGTTTAACAAATCTCCCATCGGTAACACTCATAAAGTCCGCCAAACTTGAAGATACAAATTACCTTTCCCTCGGAAACAATGGGAATTGCTTTGTGACGTTACATTTATCAAGGTCATATTCCCCGAAAACATTGCCTATTTTTGTGTTTGCTATTATCTCCCCTGAAACCATTGGATATGCCCTTAAGCGAGGTAAATGTTGGTTTTTGAGGATTGGTGAATATAAAATATCGCTTTACATGTATCAACCCGAGACTACAATATCATCAAAAAGGCTTGCCTGGGAATGATAATGGTCGAGGGTTCATACAGCATGTAATTTAGATTAACCCCTGTTATATTTATGTAATTAAAAATTGAGTAAATCAACACTTTGCCTCCTAACCCCCCCCCCCTTTTTTTTAGCATTTAACGTTTTTAAATATCTAAAGTAGTTGAAATGTCTACTTGTTGACTGTTAGTTGGACATCAAACTTCTACATTGTATTTTCTTTCGGTACAATTCTCACCAATGATCATCAATGTGCGCTGTGAACGCGTTGCTAAACATTTATAGTGCATAGCTGCTCCATATATCATGGTTATAATGTAAATTGTTTGAGGTGAAGACTGTCCTTTTATGTGCACATTTTCCTCGGATGTCTTTGTGCAACTAGCATAATATAAGTTACTGTTGCACCAAGGTATACAATTAACAATGATGGGATATGGAGGACAGGCAAATGAAACAAGGTCTCTATAAATACATGGTTAAACTTTTAGTAATGGAACAACGCTTTTATTGATGTTCTACATATTTAAACCATTTACCCTCTTTCATATGATTGTTAATTATTGACTGTTCTTTACATTAGGACATAGGTTTTTGTCTTAGGTAGTTGCGGTGATTGGAACTTGGGACGGTCGTACTTGGTACAGGCACTACCAAAAGCCATTGGTAGGGTAATGCCGGTTTCTAGGTATCCAAACCTCCCCTTTCTCTATCCCGTTTCCATATCGTATAAATTAACGAATAAAACCCAATGAAAAGTCTATTTTTCTAGTCATCTTTGGCTTTTCCGATATTTAAGATTGTTCTCAATACAATTGTATTTGGTGCAATTCCTTGATAGTTATTTGAGATCTTGCTATTAACATGTTACCAGTCCTTGTTGTCCCTCCATTTTTTCTCTTTCAGATAGCTTTCTTTTTCAAATTCTATTGGTGTCCTACTGCTATTGTTTCCCTATAGAGGAACCCCTGCCAAAATTTTTTTTGAACGGTGGTCTGAAATGGGTTGGTATGGTCTTATTATGAAATGTCCCTGTTTTGGCATTTTTAGCTCACCTGGCTATAGCCAGGGTAAGCTTTTGCCATCACTTTTCGTCCGTCGTCCGTCCGGCGTAAATTGTTCATTCAAAGATCTTCTTCTCCGAAACTACTGGACCGATTGAAACCAAACTTGCCCATAATAGTCCTTAGATAGTCCCCTTCAAAAAACTTGTTTTTCAGATCCGCGCTATATCCAAGATGGCCGCCAGCGGGGATCATAGTTTTAACATTGGACCCTATGGGAAAATACTTTCAAAGATCTTCTCCTCTGAAACTACTTGGCCAATTAAAACCAAACTTGGCCACAATAGTCTTTAGATGGTCCCTGCAAAAAAGATGTTTTTCAGATCCGCGCAATATCCAAGATGGCCGCCAGCGGGGATCATAGTTTTAACATTGTACCCTATGGGGAAATACTTTCAAAGATCTTTTCCTCTGAAACTACTTGGCTAATTAAAACCAAACTTGGTCACAATAGTCCTTAGATGGTCCCCTTAAAAAAACTTGTTTTTCAGATCCGCACTATATCCAATATGGCTGCCAGCGGGAATCATAGTTTTAACATTGGACCCTATAAGCAAATACATTCAAAGATCTTCTCTGAAACTTTTCAGCCAATTGGAACCAAACTTTGCCACAATAGTCTTTAGGTTGTCGCCCTGCAAAAGAGTTGTTTTTCAAGTCTGCTTTATGCAAGATGGCTGCCAGCGGGGAACAGATTTAACATTTGACCCATTGGGAAAACATTAAAAGATCTTCTCCTGAAATTACTTGGCCAAAAATGAAAACATATTTGGTCACAATGGGCCATAGTCGTTCCCGTTTGAAAAATTTGCCTTGCTTGTCTGCATCGCATTCAAGATGGCCCCTGTGGGGAACATAGTTTAACCTTGAGACCTATCGGAAGCCTATCGTAAAGCATTTAAAGATGTTCTCCTCTGAAAATATTTAGTAAATTGGAACCAAAATTAGAATCAATGGTCCTTTTCAAGAAAGGTGACAGTAGAAGTGCACCAAAATCCAAAATAGCCGCCAGTCTGGAATATAGTTGAACTTAAGATAATATAATTTAAATGTCTGTTAACAAATTTGAAAATAATGCCCTTAAAACATTGGGATTATGTTAACATGCATATGTCAGCCGTGGCCCAGGAGAGCGATACCGGCTCTTGAGAGCCTCTTGTTATATATCCTCTTTATGTGAGGTGTCCTTTTTCTTTGGTTTTTGAGTCCACTGATCTAAGGCTTTTCATCACAATGTATGTCAATGTCGTAATCTTTATGCTGTGGCTGTTACAAGAATTTTGGGCTTCGTTGGCCATTTCAGTGTCTCGTCTCCTTTTTTTACCCCCATTTTTCAAAACTTCATCAGTTATGTTTGACTGCTTTTCGAGTTTTCATCGTAAATGATGAGTCCGTTCAAAGTTGATCTTTAATTGAATGACTTTCTTTCTTCAAAATTTTGAACTGTCTGTACTTCTTGTTCCCAATGACGTTCTTCGTTGTTTTATTAAGTACATTTAATACATTGTTGATGTTATCCAATCATTTCTGCTGTCACCCTCGTGCACAGCCCTGTCATTAGCTGATTTAAGCTTTTCAATAAGACCCCAGCGGTTCTTTTGTTATCTATCAGCTTCAACACATACTTCGATAAATGGTCAGTCAAATGATTTGATTTGATCTGCAGTTGTCAAAATACCAATCCCACTGAATCCGCATAAATGAAATTCGGCATTTAGTTAGTTCATCAGGGGTATTTAGTTAGATATTTATAAGGGGTATTTAATTAGTTCACCAGGGTATTAAGTTTGTTCATCATCTTTGTTTATCTGCTCATACTGTAAAGCAATGAATTTGTTCTCCAACTCAAGACTGACTCGGTGTGTTACTTCAAGTACTAAAAGTAGATATCTAAGAATAGGACTACACACTAGCAGAAAGACGGAATAACATTATCAATGCATTGTAGGTGCTGGTGTTATACTTGATACCTAGATATAGATGCTGCACCTTCAGGTTTGTGGGGTTTCAGCCTTGTTCAGCTATTTTTAGGGTATTTTCAGAACCAACATCTTCTGCGGTTGTCAAAACACGTCTTTTAAGGTCAAGTCGAAGTAAATGACTGAAACCATGAATTTTTGAAATTTTTTGATGATGTTTCTATTGTTTAGTAGATTCGAAATACCAAAAATAAAATTGGGGTAACCGATCTCGTTTTTTCACAATTCGTATTCAAAGTAAGGTACCGACTTGAAAGAAATTAGCATACAATATATAGGGAAAATGCCAATTTTACGTCTTATATTTGCACTAAAATGACTGGGAAATTTTCCCCTAACCATGAACTTTTTTTAAAAATTGATATGTTAATGTTTAAATTCAGAGCTTTCAGAAAAGATTTTAAAAAATGGGGGTTACCGGGTTCGTTTCACTGCTGTAAGCTGTCGAATAAAGGAAACAAGTTGGAAAATAAGTAATTTTCTACCACGTCGAGTATGACGTCGATGCTATGAGATTGAAACATTGTCCAAAAGACGTCGTACAGATGTATGCTTTTGTTAAATATTGAACTAACACTAAAACACTCTAACAAACTGGCTTTATATCCTCATGGTCTCGGTCATCAAATAAAAAATTAAAATTAATTGGAATTAAAAAAAAAACAAAACAAAATATCGCCTTGTCGCAACTTTAACGGACTTTTTTATCAGCAGATCGGAAGTAGTTATCAGACCGGAGCATTTGTTGTCTTTTGATCTAGAAATTCTGTCTCGCTATGTAATCACATGCAAGAGGGAAACAGAGTTGTTTTCAAAAGATAATCATTTTCTGAAATTATACAGTTATCTAATAGGTACTCCAACGAAAAAATTGAATGTTATAACGGTGCAAAATGATGGTTATCTGCTTCACTAATTTAACATTAAACTTTTAATCTCCAAAAAATTAAGATTAAGGGTAAATTAACATCATTAAAAAATTGCAATTTGTCCACTTCCGGTATTTTATTTTCTCATTTACCAGTTCTATAAGAGCTAAGGAGAAACTGGTTCAAAAATTATTTGGAGTTACGACACTATGACCACTATTTACGATGAATTAGGACCAAAATTCGAGAAAACTGCAAAAACACGTAAAAGTTAAAATTACCGTGCACCTATGTGCATTCATGAATCTATCTGAAACTTTGCATTTAAAAAGTATAGGTTGCAATTTAAATACAACACTTAACGTGCGTCTTTATGCACCATGTCATCATTGTGTATTTGAGCAATGAAAATTTATAAATCATCAAAATGGGCTTAAAAAATTCTTCGTTGGAGTACCTATATCTAAAGTATATCTCCATCGTATGTAAAGCACTGACCTTGCATGGAAATTGCTTTAGTCATTTTGGGAACTTTGGCCTTAAATCATAATTCCGGTTTTCTGTGCATTTCGGTGTAATTTGTACTGATTAGTCATAAATTGTCGGAAAGGCCTTCTACAGAACAAAATTGACGGATATATTGGTATTTATTCAAAAGAAAAAAAAAGAAAAAAAAACATTATTTTAGCATTTTTTATATGTTTTGTGTGTGCAAAGAAATTTATGTCAAATCTTGCGTAAATCTTATGCTGACAATAAAACCAAGTCTGGATATAAGTAATCTGAATATTTTATTGCTAGAAAAAGTTGCAAAATTTTTCTCAAAACTGCATTTACACTTAGTTGTCCTAGGTTTCCCGCAAAAGTTTTCTGATATTTAAGATACAACACCATTGCGGACATTCCGCTCAAACACTTTCCGGGCGTCCTGGGAGCAAAGTCCACTCCCATTATTTCCGCTGCGATTTTTTGATATCGCCTTGCAATACCGTCAAACGTTTTCAACATGCTTTTTTGTTATGAAAATAATTTTAACTATTAACAACAAACTGAATATTGAAAGAAAGTTCACTAAGTATTTCTGTTCCATACCATTCGCGTATTTCGCCCGCCCGAGTATACGTTTCGGACTATATGCGTTTACTTATATGGTCGGACCGTATGCGTATGGTACGACCGTATACGCGTACGGTCCGACCTTGTGCGTATACTCATTAATCTTGATCTAGCCAGACAGTTTCGATATGGTGACCATTTGGGCATCTCAAAAACGTTTGAATGAAATATATGTGGCACATTTACTGTAAGCATAAATATATTTTCAAAAATATAGGTGAACAACATTAATCGGTTAATATTGTGACATTAATAGGGAAAGTTCAATAAAGTTGCAACACTTCAATTTCAAGCTTGTGCACATTCTGATATGTGACATTTACTGATTTTATAGTTGAGACTCTACAGTGTGAAAGCATTACGAAAAACGGGGGATGGTATATCTAATAAAAAGATATGATAAAATACAATAATAATGTTACCCAGTTTGTGCAGTCGGGGATCCGAATTAATACGTCCAAGCCGGCTATGTGGTACAGGGTCAGGAGAATATTTTATTTAGTAAAATGCTATATCTAAATGCTGTCGCCCTTTCCATGTTTTAAACATTCAAGTATTTTCTCTGCTTTTCATTTATAAACAACTGTAAATTATCCAAATATGAAATGAGCTAATTTTGTCTTCTCAACACATTTTCATAATTTTACAATTTTACAACTGAAAGGGTATTAACTGAAGAATCAATAAAACGGGGATTTATATCTCTGCTTTTTATCATTTAGATAATACATTACCCCGACCGTACGCTTTCGGCCCAAATACTCGTACGGTCCGGAACTGTTTCAACAATTTTACATCGGGCAATGATTATGTGCATCTACGAGGTCTTCATTCATAACATCCGGGACCATGCAAACTTTCATGGTTCAGTTTTCTTCCTGATAGCGAAAAACGAAAGCAATAAACCCTAATACTTTGTTTTGAAACTTAGAACCCAAATATTAGAATCAAATCGTTTCGAATTGTGAGCTACATAAACGCACTGTTCCGGAAGCCACTTCACAAACTGTTACAATGCTACATAGGGGAATTGTCAAGTTTATGCTACTGACAATTAGTTCCCGATTGTAAAAAGGCCTCATTTCGCATTGTTATACGAGTAACTTTTGACGCAGTATATTGCATAAGCTGATTTGGAAGTACATATTGCTGTATTACTTTATTTGACAGTATTATTTAAGTGGCTTGCTCTATATTTGAACGTAGGAAACTTAAATCTGTTGTGCCGATTTTGCTCCAGCATATTTGCCTCCAGCAGTGAAATTTTAACGTCATAACCACCGTAACGTCATAAAAGACAACGTGTAACAATCGGAAACGTCAGGGACAGGGCATTTGTAAACAATCGACACTAGATGGCGTTCATTTACTTCGACTTGACCTTAAGGGGATACGATACAGTACCAAGGGCAGATAATAACATCGCCGGATCTGGAATGTTGTTTTCGCGACGTCACAGATTAGAGCGCGACGTCATAAATCCGCGAATTGCGGACAGGTTACTGTCTGTGAATACATCGGCAAACGAATACCGAAGCAATAAAAGCATGTAAAATAAATCTATGATAAAATCAATGTGGTTAAATATGAATTGCTCATGACGAAATAGGGAACGTGGCAACTCAAGATTCGACATACTTCTCAAATTGAAAGCAAAAATCTCCTTTCGGCATCGTTTCCAATAGAATCACTTTTTCCAACGGCATCGTTTACAATAGAATCAATTTTCAGGGCAATTTCACGGAGTTTTACGATTTGAATTTTCAGGGGATCCTTTGAAAATTCAATTAAAAATCCCGTGAAAATCGTTTTTTTTTTTATATCATAATACTTTCACGGGTTAAATACAAAGTGCTGTGACAATGTATTATCAATAAATAATAGGGGCGAGTATGATATTGAAGAGGCATTATCACGACAATATGCATGATAATTATTTAACTTTAAATGGGGGTCGGTATGATCTTTTTCCGGACAACAGGAAAGGCCAATTATTTCACAGAGAATTCGGGAAAAAAACAATTATCAGGAACTGAATTCGGTCAATTTTATTTTTCGGGATGACTGGGGGAATCGTACATTCTTTTCCGGGGAAATCGGGATCAAAACCTTCTACCCAACCCCTTAAATTAAACCAACATAACATACAATGAATTCTGTTTTTTTTTAATAAAAGGTCGATAGGTGAAACCAGGGAATTGGTCACTCTATATTGATCTATATACTTGAACAGCGACATAAGGGAAATCATCACAAAGTCGCTAGAAGGGTCGAGTTGTATTCGACTGATCTTTGTGAATATCTTCAGACGCAAGTAATCATTAATCACAGGATCAATTATCACAGGATCAATTCTCTGTTCTGTTTGATGTCTTTTATTTCCTGTTTAATGAATTTAAATTCTGTCCTATTTTTCGCAACACTAATAAGCGAGAAAACATAAGTTTACGACGTTTTTCCAAGCAAAATATAATGTAACGTCATTTCGAGCCAAAACCGGGAATGCTCATTTGTAGCGATAAAAAATGCTCTGTAGCTTTAAATTAAGCACATGGACCCCCATTTTTCAAAGCGAATTTTGGAAGAGTGATGTTTCACGGAGATCTCTGGGAATTATAAAGAAAAAATCAGTTCACAATTTTTTTCTATGTGAAATTTTATTTACAAGAAATGAACGTTTTTTCTGTAAATATGAACATAAATGTCAATTTCGAACCACAAATGTTGAAATTTTGTTTTTAAATGTATACTTACTTTCTTTAGAAATATCTCAGGAAACTGTAGCAAAAAACCGGAAGCAATTGGCTTAATTCGTTCAATAGTTATGACATTTTACATATTCTTGTAAAAATACAATTATTACGCAATATTTTGGAAAATGGGCAATTTTGAATTGCAATTATCTCGAAAACGAAATCATGAAGGTATATTTTTCTTTGCAGATTTGGAAAGAGCATATTTAAATTGACTTTATTTCAAAATTTCACGAAAAAATCAGTTCAGAATCTTTACTGTATCGTATCCCCTTAAGACTCCAATTTACAGCGACATAATCAGCCTGGCTATGATGATCTCCATTTGGCGATGCTGAGGTATAGTTTAATTGTTGTTTCCTCTATCGGATTTGACTTTACTACCGGATTTGACATGTTCAACATGGCGGGTGTCTTATAAGAAGCAGGAGATGCTTACTCTACCGGTGCACCTGATCTCAACCATGGTTTTCAATTGGGTCCGCGTTGTTCATCTTTGTGTGTGTGTGTCGTGTGTGTCATGTGTTCATTTTTCTTTTCTGTGCCGTGCTCGTGTTGTGTCTCTGTTTCTTTTTTGTTTCCGATGTTGCCATTGTCCTTGGATTGTTCGTTTTTGATTGATGGTTCGGTTCCCACTTACTTTACCTTCTTGACCATTGTTGATATAATGGCATCCTTTTAACCATCCGTTTTACTACCAAGTTTAGAATTAAGATGTCAGATGTTGAAGATGGTACCATGCTTACGAGGTTTGTTTAGAACTCGTACAGGTGTTGTTAAGACGTCCTTAACCGTGACAACTGCATCATCGGTCGATGCATTGTCTTGTATAAAATTTTACTCCATTTCTTATTGGTACCCTTCGTACAGTGATGTTGACATTTCTTTTGATATACCGGTTGCGACGGCTATGGTTAATTTGTTTTTCTGTGATGTCTTGTCTTCCAGAGTAAATGATTGTTTATCCGAAGCCGATCATGATCTTACAATATCTATTTGGATAATAATACATGTAAAAACATCCTTGATATATATTGATGAAATGTATGTATACGGGTAGAGGATTTTATTGGTTTAATTACCTTATGTCCTATTATTTTCACTTCCTTTGCAAATAAAATGGAATAAATTCGAAATAACCAGATTTTGTCAAATAAACATAAACATTATTTGCTTTCAGTTTCGCTCAAAAGTACAAGATATACTGAGGCCAGAGCATGACGATTTTGAATTGAGAAAATGGCTGAAAGGTTAGTTTTTAACATTCAGTAAAATGGTTTTGCTAACCCGTGTCTGAGACAATAAACGTGGTTCAAAAGTTTACAAAATCAAAGAAGAAATTAACACAACATTAAAAACAATCATCAGAAAAAAAACCCTTCTTTCGATCAAATCATTAAATGAAAATGAGTAATAATTCGTATTAGGTTTAATGTCAGGTCCGAGCACACAGACTTTTCAATTAATTAATGGATGCTTTAATGCTGGAATCAATTATAAGAGGTTTACACAGCAAAACTGCTACAGGTTAGACAAACTTACTAGTATTAATATTCTATCTTTCAATGAAAGTATGAAATAAGCCTACTGGATGATAGTTTAACAGAAACCCTCGAAACTTGGACTTGTTTTGAACAGTAACTAACAAACTATTAGGAGCTTTCCAACTCGATTATTCCACTCTGAACTAGTTAATTGGTGGATCAAAAGCTTTGTGTTTATCATTGTGTGCGAACTGATAATAGTATATATTCAGTACTATGGAAATCGCAAACTGAAATTTGAAGAAATTCGAAATTGTAAGGGAAAATCTTTCAAGTGTGGACTTTGAAGATCTACGTGTAAAAGAACCACTTTAAGAAGACAAAAGAAAAATAGCATACAGACATTTGAGCTTCACAATCCATTTATCAAACACAACTATTAGAAACAAAATTGACATATCAACATGAAATCCCCTGTGAGTTAGGCCGTAGGCGTCAATAGGGTAAGCTTCCCTAACATTATGTGAGAAATTATATGTCCAATATTACATCGTATCCATGAACAAGTCAATTCCGATAGTTAAGTGAATGGAAGACAAGATGCACAGATAGTCCTTTCTGTAACGTAAATGTGCAACGAGAACACCACATCTTACCGCTGAAAGAAAATCAGCTAAGGTAAGAGATTTGGACAGCAACTACAACATCAACAACAAATACTTCGATCAAAGTCAATCAAGATAAAAGAATTAACAAAAAGTAAGAATCTTTTAGGTTTGAAGCAAAATTTTCTAAAGGCCTGTTTTGTATGGTTACAGATTTTCATGTAGAAATGTTGATTTTTCAGGCCCTTTATTATGATAATTCAAATCATACTATATAGAATGATGCAGTAATGCAATGTTATTTATTTTGTTTTAGCACGATGTTACAACATGAATGAAGCAGAGAAAATGTTTAGAAATGTAAGTGGCAGATCGTTTACTATAGTATTCAATAAACTAACTTTTCTGGTCACGGCTTCCTTGTTGATAATATCTCAAAGTGCAAAGAAGGGTAATATTCTGATATTGAATTTATAACATACAATTCTGAGAAAGAGAATGCACATGTTTACACAAACGGAATGACACCAGTAACCTTTCTTGCTAATGCCATACTTCACCCGTCGTGTGAGGAATGCTATGTCCACAAGAAAATTGTTTCCAAGATATAAACAAGTCAGTCGAAAGTTCTGAGAACGTTATAAGGGTCAGCAAAATCAGGATGGCAAAATGATGCCAAACATTATGTGTTGAAACTCGTTGAATTTGTTACATAAAAGTTTATAATTAACCTTGAAATAAGCTTTTACTTACAAGGACAATGCGAAACAATAAAATTTGATCGTATAAAATTTCATTTAAAACCTATAATAACCCCTCGGGATTACACAATTATACAATTTAATGATAGGGTAAATTTATTGCTGCTATTTCCCATCATTACAACAGTTGTAGTTAATATTTTGAAGACTTATTTGTAAGAATTATCATCAGTTTTACAAGTTACCAAGGTAACAATAAGACGATCAATATTTATTTGAAGAGTATGGCGTACAAGGAAAAGAACAATGTTGAAGATTTGATCAAAGACTACAAACCACCAGAGGTGAGATACAATTTTATTATTCAGCAATGCAGCCACTCTTTGGAAAATATTAACTCGCTGTTGCAAGTTTATTCTGTCAGTTCAAAACATGCTTTCACAGACATTTATTTCGCGAAATAGAAGTTTAATTTTTAAAAACAAAGCAGTGATGTTTGAAACATTTAGCATATGCAGCGATGAATAGTTTCAACACGAGTTCCTTTTCCATAAAAACAAGCAAAGTAGTTATTTTTGAAATTCCGGCGAGACTCTAACATTTCAAAATTGACTTACGAAACTAAATACAAACCATATTCAAATTTTAAGAGAGAAACCGCTGGATAAATTGTTGACCTCAGTGGTCTTGACTTGGAACAGGCATTTTAAAAGCAACGGTTGTTAAACCGCCCTTTTCATTGTGTCATTGTCCGGCAGCAACTCAACAGCAATTGATATTGACAGATCGTATGACAGTGAAATGTTCATTCAAATGTAAAAAATGACGTTGTGAAAGATCTGTTAGACGCTTTTATTATTGTTCTCCATCTTGAAATCAGTATTATGCCTCCAACAATGAGCTTTGCTCATACTTCATTGCAAGTTCAAGACGGCCCCTAGCACCGGCTTGAGCAGAATTCATTGCTTATTTTCGAACAACGCTACGTCCACCTTGTTAATTACGCATTGATTCGGTCTTGTACCTGATAAGGTGTCCTTTCAAACACTGCCATCCTTTGCCCAACAAAAAAACTAATAGAATATTATCACATATAAACAACAACAGTTATTTGTTCTCTATTAGGTTTAAACATCTTTGAGTTTCTGGTCTTTCAAATGTTTAGATTTATCTGCACCGAAGAAACATTAGCTGTCGAAATGCGAATGTACAGAAAGTAAATTCACAGTAACTTCAGTATTTAGTTGTTTCCAATTGGTCAATGCCACTGCTGGTGGACTTTTAGTCCCCGAGGGTTCACCAGCCCAGTAATCAGTGCTTCGGTGCTGACCTGAAAGCCGACTATATTTGGAACCTTACAATATCTATTTCTTTTGTAAATTTTATTGAAAATTAAGGAGTACATTGTATCTACCTCTTGCAAAGCTCTGTCCTTAGCTGATTTTGGCTTTACATTTAGATCATATTGGTTATTTGTTCTCTATCAATTTTTAAACATCTTTGAGTTTCTGGTCTTCCAAACGTTTAGATTTTATCTGCACTGAAGAGACATAAGTTGTCGAAATGCGGATATGCAGAAAGTAAATTCACAGTAACTTCGGTATTTAGTTATTCGAGTCAATTTCAAGAAAACTTGGCATAAGAAAATAGTGAGATCAGAATGACCAGTATAAAACCTGGAAATTACATAAAATAAAACGCCAAATTTTGAAACTATGATAGTGTATCCATATGCGATATTCCTTGACACAACGAAATATTGAGATGAGGTGGTCAGAATATCATTTGGAAATGAACAAAAATAAAATGCCATAATTTGAAAGTATGATAATGTGAGATATCCTCTCATGAATAAGTAAATTACAACTGAAATATTAATAGACCATACATCTCTCACACGGGGATCTTTTTACAGATTCCACACTACTGGAGAGACGAAATCCAGTCTTAAATTAACAATGAACGGATATGAAACAAATACCCATCAGAAAAAGTCTACATAAATACAGTGAAACATGTATTAAGAGACCGCTCAAGGGAGTAGGAAAAAAGTGGTCTTTTAGACAAGTGGTCGGTTAGTAGAGGTCAATTTCAATTGATTTTGCTATGAAGTGTAAATTTTAAATGGTCTCTTAATACAGGTTGGGCCCTTAATACAGGCGATCTTTCAAGCAGGCTTTACTGTAATACATGGTAAAAACAAGCAATGAAACAACCACGTGTTGCTATTAAGTGGATAATTTTTTTGCAAGAATTAAATTTCTTACTACTCTTCTTTGACATGTTCGTGAGTAAACGGTTTGATAGTATTACAGAATTTGTTCCACATTTGTTCCGGATTTGACATTACCGATTCTGACTTTACCCTTGATTGACCAAATGACAGTGTGACGGGTGTTGTATACAGAGCAGGACATGCTTACCGTTCCAGAGCACCTGATGTCACTCTTTTTGAGAGTTCACACTGTTGGTGCTTTAGTTTTTAATTGTTGTATTTGTAATGTTTGTGTTTTGTGCATCTCTGGTCTTCCGTCTTCTGTTGTTCTTGCTTTTGCCTCGGACTTTGATTTATGTAATCTTGTTCTTTGTTCCTTCGGTATTCTACTGTCGTTGTTTAAGAATTATAAGTGATGTATGATTCGTGAAAAACCAAGAACATAGTTCCTTTTGTCTAATAGGATATGTAAGTCTACTTTCACTTTCAAAGTCCGGAACTTCAATATGTAATGCACTAAAACCGTCATCCGACTTTCTCACTTCCAGAACAAACTTCACTTGACGTTACTAAAATATGTGTTATTTTGTTTTCTCTAATTTCTAACAAATTTAAACACCTCCTGACTAGTTTGTTATCGAAAGGTATTATTTGATCTCAGTTGGCGATTGGTCAATCATCAGTTTCTAGAAATAGTGCAACCGGATGTTGATAAAATTAACACCTGCCCAATTCTCTAGCGAAATGATTTTTGGATTTTTATGACTAAGATAACTCAATTTATTGATAATATGACATTTTTTTTTCAAAACTGTTATATTCAACACCCCTTTCAATGAATGGCGCAATGATACACATAGCAACGATGACAGCAACAAAATGGCGGCACACTTGAGACTGGAGATTACGGAGATCTCGTTACTTCAAATAAATTGAGTAGAAATTAAAGAAACAATCTCTAACATTGTTTTCCGATTTATTACGATAATTTCTCACAACTCGATAGTTGAATTTTCACATTTTAAAGTTCTCGGGTAAACCTCGAACTTTAAAATATGAAAATTTAACTATCTCGATGTGAGAAATATACGTAATAAACTGGAAACAATGTTAGAGACTATATTTATTTTACTCTAGCTTAAGGCTATAAAGTGTATAATTCTTGATGGATAAAATATTCTGGCTCTGAGAAAATGAATCACACGCTTAATTTGAGTTGTGAAGCAAACATTCAACAATTTCTCCTAGTACTACATAGGCAAAATGTACCCGATAACAACGTTGAAACATATATTCTCGGAAGTACATGACGAGACTTACAGAGCCTATAGATTATAATTGTGACAAGAATGGTGTTACTTATAAGATTAATTTCTTTGACTTTGGTTCATTCTAGGTATTGCAGAAATATCTAGCGGGTGGTTTTGTTGGGCATGCTAAGGATGGGTCCACGTTGAGAGTGGAACTATATGGAAGATTAGACATGAAAGGTTTAATGAACTCGGTGAAGAAATCTGATTTAGAAAAGACAAAATTACTTCATTGTGAGGCTACTATAGCTGACTGGAGAACACGTTCAGAACAGGTTAGTCAAGACAAAGTTATTTCATTGTGTGGTTACAATAGCGGACTCTTGAGAACACGTTCAGATCAGTTTAGTCGCCATCAGATTGAAAATAAAATTGTTTCTAACATTTTGAAAATATATATATTCGCCGTTTCTTTCTTTCATTCTTTCTTTGTTCCTTTGGTATTCTACTGCTGTTGATTCTTTCAATGATGCATTTAGAACTTTAATAAATACTATCATCAGCACCTGAACTTTTCTTTTCACAAGAATCCGATTGCAATATAATATTGATTCAATTTATTCACTGGATATTGAGTCAGAATAATGTCTACATATTCTAGATAGAAAGGTTAGTAGTATATAGGTGGTTACAAATTATGATTTGTCGTGGTGGTGCGTGGTGGTGCTGTGGTGGTGCCGGAAGTGACGTCACCGGAAGTGACGTAGACCGGAAATGACGTACGGAAGTCACGTGACCGAAGCAGAAGTCACGTGACCGGATGTTGATATGTTTGGGCTGCGCATGCGCAACCGAAAGTAGGTATATATCTACTGTAGGTAGCCATGTTGACCGGAAATGACATGTTGGGATAACACGTGACCCCACAGGGGTGTTATGGGAAGGCATTGCAGCGCATGCACGACCGGAAGTGGGTGTGTATCTACTGTAAGTAGCCATTTTGATAGGAAATGACGTGTTGGAACAACACGTGACCCTGCAAGGGTCTAGTATTACATTACTACAGTGTACATGCGCGACCGGAAGTGGGCGTAGCCCCAGGTATAGACCGGAAGTCGGGAATTTTCCTTCATTATTCCCC
>MJUU01003859.1:0-14462 GCA_002080025.1 Modiolus philippinarum | reverse complement strand
GAGTATCTCCCTCACGCAAAGCTCTGTCCTTAGCTGATTTTGGCTTTCATATTTGGTAATTTGTACTCTATCAGTTTTTAAACATCTTTGACTTTATGGTCTTCAAAACGTTTAGATTTTATCTGCACTGAAGGGACATAAGTTGTTGAAATGGGCATATGCAGAATCAAAATTCACAGTAACTTCGGTATTAGTTATTTGTTACCATTGGGTCGATGCCTCTGTTGGTGGACTGTTAGTCCACGAGGGTATTCACCAGCCCAGTAGTCAGTACTTCGGTGCTGACCCGAAAGCCGAGTCTATTTGGAACCTTACAATATCTAATTTTCGTAAATTTTGTTGAAACTAAGGAGTATCTCCCTCACGCAAAGCTCTGTCCTTAGCTGATTTTGGCTTTCTATTTAGATCATATTAGGTAATTTGTACTCTATCAGTTTTTAAACATCTTTGACTTTATACTCTTCCAAACGTTTAGATTTTATCTGCACTGAAGAGACATAAGTTGTCGAAATGGGCATATGCAGAATCAAAATTCACAGTAACTTCGGTATTAGTTATTCATATTGGTTTTAAAAGAGTCATGATTTTTGATAGACGGATTTTTCAAGTATTTTAAAAATAATGCAAAGAATGCCTATCGGGCGATAATTTCCTATACTTCTTTTCTATTGTTCTTTTTCAGTATATAAAGGTTTAACTCTGGCTAATTAAATTCGCTTGGCACTTTTCCTGTATATATCAAAGTAGTCATAACCTCTTCAAAATTTGACAAATGAGTCTGGAAATGCTAAGTACACAGGTTTATATGATCTTATATGATACTTATAGCATTTGAATTTTGAAATTTTGAAAAAAAAAGATATTCTGAAGAGGGCAGCGATAACTTTCGGACAAAAAATGTCTACGGATAGACGGACAGACTAACAAATAAACCCCTAACTATGTATATATGTAAAATGTTTGTATACACGAACTTGCAAGAACTCCAAAAAATGAAGAACTTATATTCTGTATGCCTGAAAAAGGAGTATCATTTGGTGAGCAGAATTCTGTAATACTTTGCGATGTATTTTTGTTAGATTTGGGATATGAAAAGGCTTAAAATGACCTATCAAACGGTGATGACGACTCGGTGTAAATGCGCAGAAACAATAGCAGGATATGCCTTTAAGACCCAAACCGCCTCTGAATATATAGATAAATTTCAGGATGGCCGAGTGGTCACAGTAGGGCACTGGGGGACTTTCAATCACGTTGGCGGACACCAGTGTGTCAATGTTTTAAATCATCAACCCTATCCTTTTCCAATATGGGACTTCGGGCTTTTTCCCTCCACATCCCGGAATTGCTAAACGGTCATAACCTAATTTTGTTACATGTGATCGAATATCTGTAATTTCCGACGTTACTAGCTGTATCTAATACTAAAAAATGAAGATAAACATCACACATGTAAAACATTATCACATATCTTAAAAGTCTATAGATATGTACTATATTTTCGTTTTGTAATCTTTAGAATTCTGAACAACCAAACGACAAAATAACCCTGTGGGAAAATTAAAAAAAAATTACAAGAATTTAGTTTAGGGTAAAGGTTTCACTTTTCAATTCAAATTGTGTAATTTTAATATCCAAGTACAAATAACTTTGACCCTAGGGTAATCTTATATAAACTTTGGCGTTAATGTACAATTCGGACATATTCTCGGAAACTGTTAAAAATAAAAATTATTTGATGTGGATTTCAAGTCCCGAAATTGCAACTAGCCGCTGTAGCAGACGATCGCCGAATCCAGTTTTATCATCAAAGGTTAGTGACTTATATTCTAAATTTTGTTGTTACTTTCAATCAGTTATTCTTCAGTTTATTGTGAACTTGAATATTTTGTATTTTATTCTTACTTTCCCTTTCCTTTTATCTATTCTGGCTTTCAGTTCGCTTATACAATACTTCCCATTTTCTGATGCCCATGTGATCGTGAACAGGATCTTACGTGTGGACTTGTGATGTGTGTGTTTGACAATACATGAGCCATATCCATCCCATCAGGAAATCAATAAATAGCAAAATATTACAAAACACAATTATGCATAGTAGGCGGATCCATATACACAAAAGGCTCCTGTATGGTACTTTCCACGAGCATCTATGTACTACAAAGTAAACCTTTATTAGATTCTTATTAGAATAAATAGGAATCTGTGAATTGTTTTTTCAAAGTAAAAAATGAGACTATGAAAATGAAATACGGGTTCATGGCAAAATATTATAATGATTTAAAAGACTGAAATCGTAAAAGTCCATAAATCTGACAGAATACCAAAAGATGAGAAGTGAACTTCAAATCATTGTTTGAGTGTGGATGACATTTAGTTACCGAGACAATAAAGTTAGCTATGCAGTGATGTCATCGAATAATCGAAATTTTCGAGAAAAAATGCAGTTGCTGATGCTAGAGAATTTTAAAAAGAAAAGAAAATACTCATAGAAGTTTTTTCTGTGACACTTGGTAGCTTCTTTCCAAAAGACACTTTTGATTTCAGATGACATCAGAATTTTTATTCGAACAGTATTTATTTTTGAACATTCAAAGTGACGCATTCCGTTGCTTAAATTGTACAGCGTGTTTAAAACCCGGGTACATTATATAGTACGTTTGCCCGCAATCTTATTTTATTCGGTGACGAAGCAAGACTTAAATATTTAAATATCGTAGCCTTGGAGTACGCTTATTTATATAAATGTGTATTCGGGTATTTAAAACACATTGTAATTTTTGGGGTCACGTTTTACACCAAAGGAATTATACAATACTTTAAAAAATGGCTGAAAATTTGGGATTGATCATCTTCCTGGTTCTTACATTTATTTATAGTGGTAAGAAGATTTTTTCTTATTTTTACAATGAAATGTAACATTTCACAGGCATATGTAACCATATAAATACCCAACTATATTTCATATATATAACGTGTTGTGAGAGTAAAACTATAGGGATGTCTTCTTTTTCATTTATCAATTAATTGATCAGTTAAACAATTAATCAATGTTTTTTTTCATTTATCATTGAATCAGTCAATTGATCTATCAACCAATCAATTATTTTCTGAATCAGAATGACCTACTAGAGGAATCCGCTGTACAATATTAGTGTCTTTATGGTTACAAGGGAATCCTGTTAAACAGGGAAGCTAAAGAATAAAGAAATTATCTTAAAATTAGTTAGTTAAAAGTGAAAATCATACGCTGCATTTTATTACATTTTGTTTGGTGAAAATGAACCATTCTGTACATTTTTTTTACATTTTAATGAATTATAAAAATTCGAGACAGGAAAGTAGCAAACCTCGATTTTTTTAGTTCCAAAATACAAACCATATATTGCAGGGATCGAAAAAAAAGGAAAATGTTGTCTTCGGTTTTAATTGTCATTTCGACAATTTGTGTATCTTATTGTCGCTCAGTTATAGTCCTTCAAGAGTAACCGAAGACCAATTTTATTGGCCATTTGGCTGCAAAATCTACAGTTTGACAACTAAGCAGCTGTTAAGAAACTGTAGATTTGGTTTTAAAAAATCCATCAATTGATACTTACCTCAGCAACTGTTGTGTTAGGTGATGAATTACTGTATTTATAAACTGGATTTTTCATTACTAATACAGAGGTAAATTCATGTTTTTGATTATTTCAAACAAATTTTAAAACTGTGAAATTTTTTGTTTTAACATGTATAATCAGTTAAACATTTTTATATTTATGGTTAATTCACATACTTTTGGAGATATTGTAAATCATTTTAGTATTATTTTGGTATAAAACACAAAATCAGTTATTTGGCCATGGGAGATAACTTTACCAAGAGAGGTAATAGTACACGAAAAAATATTTTCCATCAATAAAACAGTGTTTTTCACATTTCCCCCTCAAAATGTTATGCAAGATTAAATCTTTGTAATCTGTTAGAGTAAATATCATTTACTTATATTTTTACTCATAAACTGTTTAAGTAACTGAAACGATAAAAAGTCTTTGCAAAATTAAAAATAGGAATTTCCGTATCATTAAATATAAAAATACTTCAACATGCTCAACAACCAAACACACTAAAGATTATATCAACTTCTCAATTTGGTAAATCAATTCAACAATTTAGTTGTCAATCTGTAGAATTGGTAGCCAAATGGCCAATAAAATTGGTCTAAGCTTACTCTTGAAGGACAGTAACACTGTTACAAGAGGTAAAGAATTGGCAAGCAGAAACAGAACAGAGCGACAAACTATTATATACAGATCTATTCAAACATAACAAACATATTGAATTACATAACATGTGACATTGTTGGCAATAACATCACACATTTAATGTAAGTAAATAATTTAAATACCACGAAAATAAATACAATAAGTAAACAAATACAATATAAAGAAGAAATTTCTGATTTTTTCAGGGTATGTATTAGAGCTTTTTTGGAAAAGGGAGTTTCAGGCTAATTTGGGAAGTTTTTACGCCAAAATCTGGTCATGAGGGTAAATGTATTTATGGGGGTTTTGCATGAATTTGAAGTAATTCTTATTGGGAAAGACTCTTTATACCGGAGATTGTGGACTAGAAAAATATATGCTGTTTAACCCGATATGTCATTCCATCATTCAGGAACCCTGAAGACGTGTTTTTGTTTTGATTGATAGACTTGTAGAGGCACATAACACTGATGCTTTGCAGCTCTTAAAACCGAGCATAAACTTAGATTAAAGCAACGCACTCAGTGTATATATGACTCAAATATTTTTTTCTGGTGTTTTGTCTGGATCGATAGCCTTTCAGAGCTGCAAAGACAGATGCATAGAGCATGCTTTGCAGCTCTACAAGTCTAGCAGCAATCCAGATTAAAACAACATCATCTGAGTCTGTCGTATTACTCAATAGGAAATATTTTTGTAGTTTGTAATAAAAATTTGCATATAGAATATTACAGATTCTCCACTGGTTTCCTCGTGTTAATATTATATATGATTACTCAGTATTTAATATGACGCATATACAGCATGTCTTTCATTTTAGAAAACAAAATGATAACTGGGTACTTAGTAATCAGTCATTTATCCAAAGAGGCAAGACCGGGAGTAAAAACAAACTGAATATAACAAAGCATCGTACACGACCAAGTTTTCACTATCCGTTTTTCGATTAGAAGCAGCTTATTTTCATATATTTTTACTTTGTTTCAGTGTATTGTATGAATAGACATTCAATGTCATGCGTGGATACCATGCATTACTTGAGAAGTTATTGTGAGAATGGTTGTTGTGGAAATAAAACAATAAACGGCTGGGGTACAATGCCGTGCTGCGAGTAAGTTTACACGCCAAAAATCTCTCCTTTTACTGATACAAATTAATACATGCAACTTTCTGTCGTAAATACAGTATTCTTGTCCTTTTGCTCAAAACAACTATAATTAAAAACACGAGCTTTATATAGCTGTTAAGGGTTGTATATATTCAGACTCAGTGTTGATCTATGCAAAATAGGAGATAGAAAAAGACACAGACAACACAATGCTTCATTATCATTGTAACGACTTAAAAATATTCTTTACACATGATTGTAACAACACACGGACCATCCAATTTTCATGGTGTTAACGGTAAAGCCGCATACTTTCTTCGACGGTAAAATGTTTCAAATTTATCTAATTTTCTAGTTGAATCAAAAATATGTATTTTGTTACATTCCCCTTTCTGCCTATTTAATTTATTCACATGTAGATATTTTTCTGTTCTTTTTCATTTAAGGAGAGAAAAAACACCCCAATATATTTATCTTTTACTTGCCATTGGTTTACTCATTCCCTGTGCAATTTGTTTGATGATTTTACGGAGAGCAGGAGAAAGATGCAGACGACCAGTCTACCGCCGACAATCTAGGAGGGATGAAAACCTTCGAGGAACAATGCCATCACTTGGAGGTATACATAAGTTGTAATAACTGGGGGATTATACGCCCTGGATTTGTTATGCATCTTTGACCCTTTGAGGAATTCGTGTAAATATATTAAACAAGACTGCCAGTTAGTAAGTTGAAATATCAAACCATGAAAAATTAAGTGTATTGGTGATAAATGAGAACGTGAATAATGTATGGGGATCTCAAGCGATTTCAAATATCAGAACCCTTTCCATTCATTTTTCTACCCGTATTTATTCAAACTTTCCTCTGGTTTCAAAACAAAATTGAAATACGTATAGTTTTTAGCTTTACAAGCAAGATTGATTTTTCATCACCACCGCCATTTTGATCGGTCAAATTTGTTATCTAAATTGTATTTAATTTACCGTTGCTTTTTTCCAGACAGGAGATTGATGGTTGCTACAATCGCAGACCTTCTGTACAACAGTAGACGACGCCGTGAATCGTCAGCAGGAGACATTGTATATCCACCATCTTATGATGATGCTGTTAAAGAATCATATGACGAGATGAAACCACCGGAATACTCAGAAGTTCTTAAAATGGACTCCTCATCTGCATTACCGTCAGGAAATGAAAGTGACAATCCCCCTGAATATACTCAATCAGAACATCCTGATATTTCAAATTCAAACACAATTGTTATTTTGTCTGATATTCCATCTGACATTCCATCTACATCATCAACACAGTTTGTGGTTCTGAACTGCAATTCTGTCTCATCTGAATTATCGCCGGAAACTGAAAATACAAACTGTGAAAATTCTTATGACAATAGTGGATTTTCGTTGGAGTCAACAGATGACACTGCTCAACAGAGACAGGACACATCACCATAAACAATTCATTGGGGTTCGTTATTATAACATTTTCGGTAAATCCAATTGATAGAACGAGATATTCAATTTTTAATACCAGACAAGGTAAAAACATTTTTTTTTGCGGCAACCGTTTACTAGTACTGCTAAATATTGAACATGGTGAAGTACCACCTACATTGTTACGTAATATTTTAAAAGAAATGAGCAGGAGAAACTGCTCATTTCTTTTTAAATACCAGTTTTCAAATACCCGAAACGAGAGACAATTTCAGAGACACATTGAAGTTACTTTAATTATATGTAATATTACTCTTGGGGGTTTGTCATCACACTTTCTTATCTTGTTGCTAATTCTTGAAATAAAGACACAAAAAAGCCTGTATATGTCCTCATATTTTTCTTGCTGTGCCCTTAAAAGGTCTTTTACTTTAGAGAGTTTTAAAGTTTTGCAATAGCTATATGTCAAAAGTATATTAAAAGTGTAAAATATGAATTAAACGAGAAGTGGGGATCATTTTTGATAGTTTCTGCATATCAATGTTCTGATATGGCCCGTCATCTAGACTTCACATATTGATATTCGTCATACATTTTGAAATTGTTTTAGTTCTGTATCTTTAAATTGTTAAATGCTCAATTAAGTCTTTCTATTACAAATTCAAACAGTATTCCAAGATGTTTAAATCCTCCTCAACTTTATACGTGCATACAATGACTTCTTACCAATGCATAAGCACCGGACGGCTTAGTGCATTCCACTTGCGCAAGTCTCACTTTAAAGTGAGGTTTTTAACTTTTTAAAGTGAGACTTGCGCAAGTGGTAAAGAACTATTACAGCGCCACTTCAATAAAAAATGAGCTCCACTTCAATAAAAAATCAGATCCACTTCAATAAAAACTGAACTTCAATCAAAAAGGAACACCACTTCAATGATTGAAGTTATCTTCTGTAAAATCATTCACAATGGTCGCTACAATAAGCAAGATTGGTCAAAATTATTTTGGGGTCGAAAACTTTTTTATGAATACCAATAAATGTATACATCATTCAAGCTATACGCGTCTTTGCCTTTTTCTAGGCATACACGAATTCATTCAGAAGTTAAAATGAATCATTGTTGGGGGAACTACACTATTCCTGATGGCGATGTTTTGGTTTTACCATTTTTTTCTCAATATGCAGATTTTTATTTACAAGTTAGGTTCAGGATTGAGTAAAATTTTGCATTTCTGTAAACAAAACAATCTAAAGTGCAATTCATCTAAACTTAACCAAATAATGATTGATAAAAAATAATACCGATAGCCAACCTGAAATGCAAAGACACTTCATTTCTACTTTTAATGAATGTAATTTCAAAATTACATATTGTATACACATTTATATGTTTGTTATTTATGTATTTATATACTTATTTATTGTTTTTTGATATTGATATTTTTAAATAAATATTATTCAAATCAGTGGTGTTCAGTATTTTTAAGGGATCGACACCAAACACACTGTGACACGGTAATAAATCACAGAATAAATATATATCTCATGCGTTTTCGCTTTGGTGTTTTCGTCTCCCCGATTTCTTGTTTTCGCCCTGTGAAAAGTGAGAGGAGAAATGCGAAAAAGGCGAAATGGTCGCATTATGCCACTATATATAGATCTTGCTCCTGTACAATAAAAAAAAAACAGAAAAAAAGACATTCTCACTTGGGGCTTGTAAACACTCGAGATGTGAAGATGCGCTCTATAATTTCTCCACTTATTCTCCTAATTGGTATTTCTTTATTAAAAAGATCAATGAACGGATTCGGGCTAACAATTAGTTGTAAATCTCATATTTACTAGTATATATTTATAACTGGCATACAAATGAAATGAAAATGATATCCACTGACTTTTGAAATACATAGTAAATTAAAATAAATTATCTTTATGGGAGTATCACAGTTGTTCAAAACACACAATTAGACCTTCAGAAGAATAGAACAATATTTAATCTAAATAATAGTGAATTAAACCATAAAAGGGAACATCTTTTGATCGTACTAGCTTATCACAAATATAAAATTTCACAAATATTGCTTTTACTTAAGTGTGGGAAAAACAATAACCCGAGCATCTCATCAACTCTACAGGGCATAGACTTGTTACAAGTCCCTCACATGCTCACTTTCTATGATAGATGAAAATAGAAGATGAATGCAGACTACTAAGTGAGCAAAAGAGCCATACTAAAACTTGTAGAAACCCTTGTAAGAACACTCTGCCAGTTAATTTTATGTTTTTTGACAACCCCGCATTCATGGATAATGAAGCATGGGTGTAGCATTGTCCGATAATTAGCAATGAATCCGCTCAAATCGGTGCTATTGGGCGTCTTGAACTTACTATGAGGTATGACCAAAGCACATTGTTGAAGGCACTATGGCGACTTCAAGATGAAGAGAACAATCGTGTAATACACCGTGTAATACAACACGTCTGATTAGAAAAAAAACAAAACATTATTCTTTTTCAAACAATCCTTGTAACACTGCGTTATTTTGCAAAATGCACCGACTAGCTGACTCAAGTAAGGCAAGAAACTCAAAATAAATAATAAAAATCAGAATGAATACTACTAATTATTTTGGGGCCATTTAGGGCTTGCTATATGGTGTGAGGTTCCTCACTGTGTTGAAGACCGTACGGTGACCAATAGATGCTTTGTTTTGGGTCGTTTTAACCTGGATATGGGATGTTGTCTCCTTGACATTCACCCCATTTCCTTTCTTTTTTCATATATGCTTCTTTTATTAGGGAAATCCACTTCCGTCTACAAAAACTTAATCTTTATACAGCTTTATTTCCCTATTCGTACAATGACCGGTTGACAGTCTATCTGGAAGTATTTAAATCAATATCGCTGCTCAATTGGACCAATTTGATTAACGCGTAACGTTTAAGTCCTTATCTGACAAGGAAGCATAATATTCAAGCTGTGCTTACGTGGCTATTTTTTCTAAAATTTAAAATTGTGTTAAAATTTTCCCGAATCATCGGCCCTGTGAGGTCAAGCCATTGAAAAAATTATGCAAGAATTTGTGTAACTCCTTAATACAAACTTTTGGCTTACATAATAATTCAGAAAGAATTGTATACACACATATGGTGTTTTTATATAATTGAAACAATATTAACATTCTCATACGAGTCTTCGGATTAACACAGAAAATTTAAACAGGAATATTACGTGGTTAATCGCCTTGCAACAAATATTATTCAATGTTGTTATGTTAATCATTGTGCACTATAAATTAGGTCAAATTGTACTAAATAGGATCATACATGTATGACTTATGAATTGTGGTGTTGCTTTACGTATCGGCAAATAGTTCATCAAAATCTCCAATTTCATGGCAACGGATGACAGCGATTGTAAGAACACTTTGCCAGTTAATTTTATGTTTGTTGACGATCCCGCATCCATGACTTAAAAAACATAGATGTAGCGTTGCTCGACATCTAGCAATGAATTCCGCTCAAACCGGTGCTAGGCGCCGTCTTGAACTTACTGTGAGGTATGAGCAAAGCTCATTGTTTAAGGCCTCATGCTGAATTCAAGCTGAAGAACAACAATAAAAACGTTGTTCCATTGCTTGTTTTTACCGTGTATTTGCAGAGATTTTGTCTCATGTGCATTTACTCCATATCCCTTCATTCATCATTTTAAGACTCGAGTTTGTCTATCCTGCAGTGTGGAGTCCGTTAAAAAGATTCCCTGTGCGAGAGATGTATGCTCTCTGTACCTTTCAGTTATGGTGTACTTGTTCTTGAGAGAATTTCTCATGTGAATACACTATTAAACTTTCAACTTTGGCATTTTATATTTTTTGTAATTTCGAAATGTTATTCTTGACCACCTGTTTATTATGCCCACATCTCATGCTTTATCATGCCAAGTTTTCTTACTATTGGATCGATGAGTGTTCTGTGGTTGTTTATAACAGTTGTGATTGTCTTATTTGGTCTTTTTGTCGGACAACGGACGACAGCGATTGTATATGAACACTTTGCAAGTTAATGTTATGTTTGTTGATCCAGCATGGCCTCATGGTGACTTCAAGATGAAGAACAACAATAAAAGCGTTGTTTCATTGCTTTTTTTTTACCATTTATTTGCAGAGATTTTGTCATGTGCATTTACTCCATATCCATTCATTCATCATTTACTTTAATCACTTTCATTGGATATTTTCATTTTTTTTTGTATTTATGTTTAATGCTCGGAGGAGTTATCTGAATAAACCCATTTATTGATGACGGACGAACGTACTAATGAACTGACTGACTTACGGCTTGTCAAAAAAAAATATTATATATACCTTCCACGACTTTGTTTCTAAGGGTACAAAAAGATTAAAGCGAACTACAAACGAAGTGCATAATGCGATATATGAGAAACGTACTAGGGTCAATAAATTGATAACAAAACTAAAGATTCTTTAATCATCAAACTTAAATCATACAGTTCAGCTGTGCAAAGTGGAATTTCTGACAATAAACTTAGATAGTAAGAAAAGGGTATCAGCTACAACATAAATCAGCAGGCGAAGCTAGGATTTTACAGAAGAAAATGGGAGATTTACAATTTGGAAAATCCAAGTCACCCTTTTCTCATAAAATATCCGAGTGCAGCCTGTAATTTCAATGGCAAGTCATTCTTGGCTTATTGAGCTTACCAATTTTGTTGATAGTACTGCAGTTTTTTTTACATTTACTTCTTGTTTTTGATCAATATATTCCACATAATTTGACCCATACCAAGAAGTTTCTGTCTATTGCTTGTGGTTCTCAGTTTCTGTTCATTGTATGAGGTTATGGATGTAACCAGAAATAAGATTTTCCGTTCATTATCTTGTACGAAGCTGTTGTTACCCTTTTTCACCCGGCGATACCTCTAGTGTCAATTTTTACTTGCTTAAGGTGTAATACATTTATCCGACTTGTACCCTACTGTTCTACTAAATTTATTGTCGTGCATTTACCCTCGCTTCACCGCTCTATTCTTTTAGAGTGTGAATTGCCCCTTACTTAGCTTCTGCACATAAAGACTGTGATACCCCTTATTCTAATGCTTGGAGATTATCATTTTCCTACTCATACCACACTTGCTGTGCTGATCAAAAATTGTGTATTTACTTTACTCAAACTTGACAACAACTGCTCATTATTCAATTCTGTGTGTTAGGCAAGTACCCCTACTCATTGTTTAAGGGCCATGTTTACTCCTGTCCTACTGATACCTTAGTTTTTGCTTATTTTTTTTAGTTTAAACGTAGTTTATTTGTAAATAATTAACAAAAGCTTATTGTTTAAGGCATATTACCTACCATTTAAATGTTTAAGGCATATTTCCCACCATCTAACATTTAGTTTTGACTTATAGTCTCACCAAGACCCCAGTCGTTTCAATCTTAACAGAAATCACATTTATATATATATTTTTTTCATCTAAGATATATTTGCCATAGGTCCAATATTAACCTATGTTTGCAACTGACGGACATGGTTTGAATGAAACAATTTTTGTGAAGGACCTCCCAAACATTACTCAAGTACATATTTAGTTGATTTTGCTTCTGTGGCTGCAGGTCCAATTTTCAACGTTTTTGCGCTAGAGGTCAGGCCATGTTTTGGGTGGCATCATCCCGAAATAAGGATTTTTCCCCACATATTCCAATAATTTGCTCCAATAATTTCAGAGCAGCTGATGTAACTGATGATTTTCCCATAGGGGATCATGTTAAACTATGTTAAACTATGTTCCATGCTGGTAGACACTTTTTGTCAGGTCCAAATGACATGAGCGTTTTTTTTTTTGTGAAGGAAGTCTCAAATATCATTCCTGTGAAGTTTAGATGAGTTTGCTACAGTGGTTACAAATACAATTTTCCCAGTGTGACCCATTCCAACTGTTCCGTTCTTTTGCCATGTTATTTATCCGAAAGGAAGGAAATGAGCAATCTTTGTAAAGAACCTTTCATACATCATTCTTGGTAAAGTTTCGATGAATTTGCTTCATTTTTTGAGGAAAGAATTGAAGTGAAAAAAGCCAACACACCTAGGACAGACGGAGGAAGAATGCAAAGTGACGGCAACAACACACAGTAGCCCATCAGGTCAGGTGAGCATAAATCATGTATGATATGCCATTGATTATCCTTTCCATTTACAAGAGTTTTAAAGCCAGGTCAAACCTGTTGTTTTTAATACGATTATGCTACCATACCATGAACCTCCAACAAGATATCTTTATCACGAACTTGCAATGATTATTTACCATACCACAAACTTGCAATAAGATTATTTACCATACCATGAACTTGTAATAAGGCTATTTACCATATCATGAAGTTGCATAAAGTTATCTATCATACCATGAACTTGCAATAAGGTAATTTACCATACCATGAACTTGTAATAAGGCTATTTACCACATCATGAAGTTGCATAAAGTTATTTATCATACCATGAGCTTGCAATGAGGTAATTTACCGTTCCATGAACTTGCAATAAATTTTTGTTATTATACCATGAACTTCCAACGAGAGTTTGTTACCATATGAAATTCCTCTAAGATTATGCTACCATATCATGAAATTCCAGTAAGATTAAGCTACCATAAAATGAACTTCCAGAAAGATGTTACTATATCATGATCTTCCAAAAAAAGACTAGAGAATGTGTCTATAAGACATGGATGCCCAACAAATAAATTTATCCCAACAGATAATCAAAGTCAATGGAGCATAAAATAAGTTCCCTGTCATTGAATTGTGATGGAATTAGGAAGTAATGTTACAAATGATAGTTTAATACATGGTAAATATAAGAGATGATTTTTTGAAAAAAAATATTTGTTGAGTAACGAACCTTAACGTATATATGAAAAAATCGCTGAAGCATAAAGTATAGGTAAGGTTATAAAACTATCTATGAATTATGAAGTACTAACCATGGTGATTAATTTGATAAAACATCATTGTAATGCAATGTGTAGTTAAGAAATGGATCTAATCCCAAAAATTTAACAAAATCATTTAAGCACTAAGGGTTAGCAAAAGTCATCAACTGTCCTACAGTTGGTTAGTTCTCATCAAAGTGATTAATTTGATACATGATAGTGATATGTTGTGTTGTTCTTGAGAAACGTATCTGACACACAAAATTTAAAAAAAGTCACTCAAGCATAAAATATAGGTCAAAGCCAATTTATTGTCAGACGTTACGCGCGATGTTCGCACGTCCAAGAACATTTCTCGTGTTTCCAATAAAAAGGACCTATACTGGAATAATAAAATATTATAATGAAAGTCAAATAACTGTGCGGATGTTGCAAATGAAGTTCTTCCTCACAAATTCATGACTTTTATCAAAATAAAAATGCATTATTTTTTAATTTAATGCATTTTCGTATTGATATAAGCGAAAAATGGCGTTGTCCCGCGTAACATTTATCACTACCAATAAAACTTTGAACTTTCGTAATTTTTTCATTTTTAGTCTAATTCAAGAAAAATTCTTCAAATAAACAGCCAGGTTGGCAATCTTTAACAACTTAATGAATAATATTACTTTGACGCTATTTGCCATTTTGCCAGGCAACTATCGACAAAGTTACAATG
>MJUU01003856.1:22810-34716 GCA_002080025.1 Modiolus philippinarum | reverse complement strand
TGGTAGATACATACTATAGGCTTCAGACTTGGTAAGTTGGAAGCGGTTGACTTCAAAACTCTTGTCAAGTTTATTTAAGGTTCAGAGGTGGAGTTGCTTCTGGAGTTACATACAAGATGAAAAATGCCCAAGGTCGGTGGTTCTCTGCGGGTACTCCGGCTTCCTCCATCACTAAAACTGACCGTCATGAAATAGCTGAAATACTGCTGAAAGTGATGTTAAACCCCATATCAATCAATAAATCAAGATGAAAATTTTTTGGGTATGCACAATTACTATTGTAATAATAGGTGTCTTATGCAAAAAAGTAAGGGGTCTTAAGGGTCATACATGGGGTGTATAATAAGTGACTCAAACCATTCATAGGATGGATCATAAGTGTTTTAGACAACCGTCTTACATAATTTAGGGGATCATAAGTGTCCTTTGGACCCAAGCCTTTCATTTATAGGGAGGGGATCATAAGTGTCTCCCGCAAGCCTTACATCAAGGGGGACATAAGTGTCTTACAGGCTTAACTTCTTGCACTGTGAATCAGAACGCCTTAAAGTGACATTTTTGCATAGGGATTATATGTTTCTTATGTGAAGCTGTCTTACAATGACTAATGTCTAATTGAACATTGCGATTTGATAGGCGTCACTGTTGTTACCATGATAAATGCTGAATGATTTGACATTGCAGTTGAAAACTGCACAAGAAATGGCGAGTTTACTTTCGTGCAGTTTGATCATTGTATTTTATTGAAGAAATAAGTTCTTACATTCAACCAAAATTAAAGATGATGATAATTCACATGTATGATCATGAGAAATCCTTTTAACCTCATTTTACTTGGGAAAAGAATGAATTGGAAGATATCCCTTATCATAGATATGGTCTTGTATAAGAATCTATAAGTCTTATGAACACAGGATCAAGAGTATCCTTCTATATGGAATCAGAAGTGTCGTCTTACACTGACTCACCACATAAAAAACTTGCAGATAACTTGTCAGTCAAAAGTCTTGCATACTAGCAGAGGACTCAATGTACGATAGTGTTGATTTATTAGGAAATCTTGCACCAGACCATCCTTATTGTGTTTTCCTACCTGTAAATAAATCTACAGTATCAAGTATCAAATGATGTCTATTATTTAGTTTTTTGCAGGAAATGATTTTAATTTGGTTTTGCATTGGTAATTTTATAGATTTGAACTTTATCATTTAAACAGCTGTGTACCAGAATAAAAGCTCAAAGAAAAGAGAAGAGATAACCAATTGATATGTAAAACGGTAATTATATAATTTTTATATCTACAATTACGATGCATTTCCTATATTAAAATGGATATTTAAGGTATACATATGTACTGTCATATAAATTTTTACAGAATATTCACTTTGACACTGGACTATATTTCATGAAAGTGAAAAACATCCCTCTATATTTACAATACTTTATATGAAATACATTAAATTTAATATTGCAAGTAGTTGAAATGGCAAAAAGAATTTGGCCACCAGATCTTAGTGTAATGCTTACACAAATGAATACAAACTTTTCAATTTTATCTTGTAGATCATGTAGATAGGATAAAGAAAGAAATTTCTCACTTTTGAGACACAGCAGTTCCTATTTATATGGGTTAGAGATTTCCTTTTCTTCCGTAAATGGTGGTTTACAGTGGGAGATGACCCATGTGAGATCGATGCACTCGACCTCATCTGATATAGCGGTTAATGACCAACCAGACGTGTTGATTTTTGTGATACAACAATCGTAACTATGACTTAACGTCATACAACACCTGACGTCACAATGTAAAGAATACTCAAATGACGACAACGTTGTTCAAACAGTAAAGGTTTCCAGACGTTTCTTTTCGCTTTTTACGGAAGAAATAGGTACTTGCATAAGATCAAAATTGAAGATCGGGATATCTTTCACTCGTGAAAGAAATTCTACATCTTTTCCTCGCGTTTTGCTTCGCTCAACTCGAGAAAAGACAAAATTTCTTACACTTATGAAAGACATCCCGATCTTTAATCTGACCTTATGCAAGATCCTATTAGTCTTACACTATTGCAAGACAAAAAAATCATGTGCAGTTTACTTGCAAATATTGTGTTTTGCATATAAGGGTCTTTAGTCTACATCTGTCCTTTTTAATGATCATAAATGTTTTTAATCAGCATATTATAATATTGTTTGATCGTTTGAAGTAAAATTTCACAGGAAAATACCTGAAAATCATCTTTTAAAATTTGACGCGCTCTGGTATTCATTCCAGATTTATGACGTTGCAAAAAGGGACAAAACTCCTTGTGTAAACAGAAGAATCCTGAACGCTATTTCTGTGTGGATTTTAGCATATTTTAGTACAGTGAGAAATAAAATCAAACACCAGTGAAAGTGCGAGACAAGAGAATCTCAGACACCCTCAGGTAAGATTTCAATCATCTTGGACTCCGCATGCTTCGTCTGAGACTAGAAATCTTACCCTTGGGTGTGTGAGATTCTCTTGTCTCGTACTTCCCCTGGTGTAGATAATGTCTTGTGCTGTATCAGGTGGGTTTTCAAAGTTTCTGGCAGGAGCATCTTTTTTTCAGAATATATACAACTGTAAGTGGAACTGAACTAATTGTCTTGTCTGCAAACAAGTGAAGTAGTTAAAATAAGCTTTTCTTTCACTTATTTTTATTCTCATTATATAAAATATACATTTCAATACTGAGGCTCTGTTCAGTGAACTATTAGATATTACCATCTATTCTTATTGAGTTTTATTGAAAAGTTAAGGACAAGTTAAATCAGTAGTATAGATTAAGTAGTCATTTAAATCAAACAAACAAACACTTATTTACATTAACACACAATGTCCATTATATAACTACATTGTAATCACAGCATGGAATGGCACCAAAGGTAACATAGTGATCTTTGATAATGGACCATCTTCCCAAGGGACAAATATCTAGTTAGATGAGCTGTACCCACAGCTGGTCAAATTATCATGGTAGACTGAGTTTGGTCAAACCTGATATTATAGAAATTCTTTACCTTCATGTATTTATTGAGATGAGCAGGATTTACAAATGGAATTAATTTTTACCAGATGTAAGGTATGTTTGTATGGCTTCTTAATTCCTATTTTAATTATTTAATGATTTTTAAAAGATTATGGATGGAACCATTTTTTTTCACAATTATGCAAAAAAGTAGATTTCTGCCATGTGTGGTAGTTTTAAATTATCATCAGATGCAATAATACTTGTTACTTGTTTTGTGAGAAAATCTTGGTTATTACCTCTAGGTTTGATTTTATTATTGAAAATAAAGGTGTAAAAACTAAAATCAGTCAAGTGTTGTAATCAATAATTATTAAATCAATACAAACTTTTCATTTATCACAGTCACATCTGGTAGAAATTTAATTAATTTGTTTTTCAGTGCCAAAATGATCCATATCTTTTTTTATGCATGTTATGGCCAAAAATGGTTATTAAACGTGATGTGACGAGAAAAAATGCCTAAAGCAAATCTACAGTAATTCCAAAATTACACCATAAAAGAAACCACTTATTAGAATGCAATTTGAATTATTGTACACATATGAAATACTGCATCATTTCATGTAGAGATATATTTGATTTAAATGTTTATACAAAGACCTTTGTAACAAACCTCACCTTTACATGAAGTATGTGAGAAATTTTACTGTGTGATAATTGAAACTGTGTGATTTAATTTTACCATGTTTACTATGGTTAACAAGAGATTCAACTTTATATATAGATCACCTATCTATATATCGGTAGTCAGCAATTGTTCATCTGTTGTAAATTTACATTTAAAGATCTTCTGCTCTGAAGCCACTCTGCCAATTGGAACCAAACTTGGTCACACATTCTTAGATGGTCCCCTTTAAATATTTATGACAAGCAATGTAAGTCTGCAACTCATTTCTAGGTAAACTAACAGTATGAAATTGATCCCTATTGGAAAACATTCCAAGATCTTCTCCTCTGATACAACATGGTCACTTAAACCAAACTTGGGCACAATGATCCTTTTAAAAAAAAAGTTGATAATAAGTGTGCATCTCATCCAAAATGGGTGCCAACAAGGAACATAGTTTAATTTGGGTCAAAAGAACATCAGGTTCTAATAGCATACTTGTGTTATATTTCCCATTTTGTAAATTCAAAATTTCAAAATGTATCTATAACTTTGAATTTACAAAATGGGAAATATAACACTTGAAAGGAGACCCTGTGAGATTGAGGTTAAGTTCGACAACGGACCCAGGTGAGCGGATACAGGCTCTGGAGAGCCTCTTTATGAATGGCTGCCTGTTTAACTAAAATTAACCATGTTTTTTCCCTGCTGCCCTGTGTGGATTTTTCTAATTGAGTGATTATCCCTAAGGGTTTCACCAGCCCAGCTGTAAAGTACTTGCTGGCCCGAAAACCAAATATTGAAAAAGTTAAAGTATCTACTAAAGTTAAGAAATGTTATGAAGTATTTCCCTCATGCAATGATGCATCTTAAGATGAATCTGGCATTACTGAATTAGAATCTGAATCAGAAACTTAATTGATCTAAAATCCACATATATGGATTGCTACCAAAACAAAAAAAAACTTTGAGCAAAGCTCACAAAATATTACCCCCCGATCCACCCCAAAAAAGTTCAAATAAAAATTTTGAATAAATGGTGCACAATGGCAATGTGTACTGAACATTCTATGAAAGTTTCATTTAATTCCACCAAGTCATGCAAGTAGTCTAGGAGGAGTTGTCACCACAAAGTGTGTACCCTAGGGCGGACGGAATAATGAAAGAACGAACAGACTAACGGACACCATGATCACTATTTAACTCCCGATAAAGCGGGGGGGGGGGGTATGAAAAAAAACAACAATGATTTACAACACAAAATAAAGAGTAAACCAGAAAAAACATAAAATTCAAATACTTCTGAAATTGCAGAGACACATTGCCTTCAACAATATTAATTTAAGACATGTAGCATATTTACACGATTTAGGCATTTGTATCCTGTCAACTCCTTCATATGGTTTAATGCTTGGTCTTTTGAATGCATGATTTTTATCTGAAAAAACCTATGTGTTCGTGTTGCAACCCAAATGCAAGGAAGGGAAATATCTCTTCACTACAAACACTTCAGTTTATTTTGGAGGGTCACTTCTTTTTACATTGATTTGAAGTATCATACCCCTTCATCACATCTGAAATCAGCTGTTACTTCCCATGTCAATAAAAATATGTAAATAATTTGAAGTATTCTTGTGAAATGGGATATTCCTCTTCAGCTTCTGTGTCTATAGACAAAAAAAAATAAGCAAGGGAAACATCAGACAGTGTCTTCATTTAATGCTTCATTAGAAACCAAACTTAAGTAGTTGTTGGAATGTATGTTTCCTTTGTTATCAGTTGTTAGAAGTGTCATGAAAATAAATTGTGATTTAATGTAGATTCCAATTCTTGCATAAAATACTTGATGATTATATAAATTTATAAGGGGTAGATTTTCCTTAGAGAAACATTTAGAGGTGTAGGCTATAGGCAGATGTGCCCCCTAACACTAAATTCTGTTTCAAATGTGCAATTTAAGGCTTGCTATATGGTGTGAGGTTCCTCACTGTGTTGAAGACCATACAGTGACCCCTAGATGCTATGTTTTGGATCGTTTTAACCCGGAGATGCGATGTTGTCTCCTTGACATTTACCCCATTTCTTTCTTTTTCATAGCATTCTTCAAAGAAATCAGATAGACGGCACTAGAATCACTATCTATTTTCATGAATACTGTAAACCAACTTATCTTCGCAAGCTATTTATTTACGCGACTTTCGCGTGCAGGTATATATCGCAAAAATAAATCGTCGTGAATAATTTATATCCTTATATAAGAGCATTAAAAGAAATAGAAAATCACGAAAATTAATCTCCGTGAACTTCACCAGGAGGGACAAAACGCGAAATAAAGTAGCCGCGAAAATTTGGTTTACGGTACTCTACCTTAAAGAATTATTCATACATTTCAACCAAATTTGCTTAAAGTTTCCTGGAACTCTTCTTTATTTATATTCAGACCTGATTTTCCTTGGCTTTTAAGTAGAAATCTGTAGTAAGTTTGCTTTTTGTTACCCGAGTTGCAACAAAGTTGAACTCGGCTATTGGTTTGGTGATGTGGGCGTCAAACATTGATTTCCAGATGATAACTCAAAAAGTTTACATCCAATTGGAATGAAACTTAGATATATTGTTGGGTGACAGGAGGAGAGGAACCCTATAGATTTTGGAGTAAGTAGGTTAAAGGTCAAGGTCACAGTGACTGAAAATAGACTGAAAAATTTGGTTTCTGGATGATAACTCCAAAAGTTTACATTCAATTGAAATTAAACTTATTGTATTGTTGGGTACCAGGGGGGGAGGAACCCTATTGATTTTGGAGAAAGTGGGTCAAAGGTCAAGGTCATGGTGATTGAGAAAAGACTGAAAAATTTGGTTTCTGGATGAAAACTCCAAAAGTTTACATCCAATTGAAATGAAACTTGGATGTATTGTTGGGTACTAGGAGGAGAGGAACCATATTGATTTTGGAAAAAGAAGGTCAAAGGTCAAGGTCATGGTGACTGAAAATAGACTGAAATTTTGAGAAAAAATTTAGTTTCCCGGTGATATTTGAATTCTTAGAATTTTGGATATTATAGTTTGGAAGTTATTAGATAGGAAAATATAGAAACATTTGGTTAGAGGACAATTACTTTCAAAAGTCCACATTATATATGAAGTTGCAACTGGGCTTGTGTACCGTGGTGCCATTTAGATTTTTTTGGGTGAAATTCATTTCCACTATTAGTCCCCTACCTGCAATAACTGAAGGGGACTCGAGGTTTGCACTTTGTCAATCTGTTTGTCCATTAGTCCCGCATCAGGTTTCTGCTCTTTTGTTCAAAACCATTGCACATGTTGCAGGTTTTGATCCAATATTTCGTGTGCAAGTCCACCTCCATAAGTTACAGATTAAGTTTGTGCTTGGTTCCAGTTCACTAATTTTTAAAGGAGCTTTAGGCCTTGAACTTTGAAAATTTAATTAAAATTTCAGTTTTCTATTGTTTTTTTTACACCATTGCAGGTATTGATCTTACATATGGTATATATATATGTTAGTATACATTGACCATGAGTTACAAATCAAGTTGAAGTTAAGTTCAGATCCACTGATGTTTTAGTTTGACTTGGAAAATTTGGTAAAATATCTATTTTCAGCACTTTTGCTAATCATTGCAGGTATAAGCCTACCTCCATCATGTCCATGAATTACAGATCAAGTTCAAGTTTGGTTCAGGTAAACTGAGTTTTTATTGAGTTATGGCCTTGGACTTTTGAGTAAAACATCTATTTTCCACACTTTTTCTCTAAACCATAGCAGGTATTGATCCGGGGTATTGATTGTGTCGCCTGCACCTAGTGCAGGATCAACACATAGGGATCACTATCCGTCGTCTTGCGTCCGTCTGTCCGTCTGTATGGCTCAAAACATTTAAGCATTATCGGCATCTCCTCCAAAACGCTTTGCACTTTTCAACCAAACTTGCAGGAATGCTTCAGTGTATGTTGAAGATGTGCACAATGCATTTTGTTTTTCTTTAATTTTGTTTTCTACAGATTTTATGCTGTTTTTGGAATTTGTCATTTTAGCTTACTGGAGTCTTGAGGGTACATCTCCATTATCTGCAACTCCTCCTAAACTGCTTGTCACTTTTCCACCAAACTAGCAGGAATGCTTCAGTATATATTGAAGATGTGCACCATGCATTTTGTTTTTTTTTTTAATTTTGTTTTTTCCAGATTTTAGGCTGTTTTTGGACTTTGTCATTTTAGTTTATTGGAGTCGAGGGATATGCCTCCATTATCCTCAACTCCTAATAAATGGCCCTGTATTTTTCTATCAAACTCAGAGGAATGCATGCTGCAGTATATAATTTAGATGTGCAACTTCGACTTTGTAATTAGTCCCCTACTGGCTTCGCCCAAGGGGACTTTAGGTTTGCACTCCGTCAGTCCGTCAGTCCGTCCGTCAGTCTGTCACACTCAGTTTTCCGGACTTTTTTGGACGGAGTTATGGGCCTTTGACTAAGAAAATTTGGGAAAATATAGGTTTTCCGGACTTTTTTTCCAAGCCGTTTCAGCTATGAAGCTAAAATTTGCTATGTTAGTCTACCACTATGGGTTAGAGATTAAGTTCGAGTTTGGTTCTGGTCCATTGATTTTGGACAGAGTTATGCGCCTTTGACTTAGAAAATTTTGGTAAAATATAGATTATCCAGACTTTTTTTCTAAACCGTTTCAGAAATTAAGCTGATATTTGCATTGTTAATCAACTACTATGGGTTACCGATCAAGTTTGATTATGGGTTGGGTCCATTGATTTTTGACGAAGTTATGGGCCTTGGGCTCAGAAAACTTTTCTTTAACTATTTTTGCTGGTATACTGAATTATTCCACCGGTAGGGGACTTCTGTATTGCCTTGCAATACGATTCACACTTGTTCTATTTTGAACGCAAGAATTCTAAATATATATAGTGCAGGCGACACATGTGTTCCGTTGAACACCCATGCATTTTCTTATAACTAGCATTTGAATCAACCTCTATGAGTTACAGATAAATTGGAGTTATGTTCCAGTCCACTGATTTTTGTCATAGTTGTAGGCACCCTTTTTTTAAACCATTGCAGGTACTGATCTTATATTTTGTTTGTGAGTCAACCTTGATGAGTTACAGACCCAAGTGCAAGTCCACTGATTTTTTGTGGAGTTATTGCCCCTGTACCCTGAATTTTTTCTTTAAATGCTGTTTTTGATGTTATATACCTACCCTTGTTCTACTGGTAGGGGTATTGCCCAGTATTACAATCCACACATGTAACAACTATCATGTTAATAATATTATTGGCTTAGGCTGAATCATATTGATACCTTTCAAAATCTTCTCGTGTTTTTTTTCCATAAATGTTGTAACATGCTTTTTTGTTGAGAAGTTATAATTTTATTCATAATTCCACTTTCTGAAAGAACTTGCATAGTAGGTGAAAAGTGAAATTAAGCTTGACAATTTCTGACTCATCAGTTGTCTTCATCAGGAAAATTAGTGGTCATTTGGTCATCTTTTGTCAACAGTAGTATGAATTTGATTGTATTAGTAGAAATCTTCTCCATTACTGAATATTTTCAGCTTCATTTCAGTTTAATGGTCTATATGTAAAGGAAATTGATGAGAAATGCATACAGTGTGAAAAAAAACCCTATTTAAGATCTGCAAGCTGCATTTTCTATAATTGGGTGTGCGTGATTAGAACGTGTTGAATATTGATACAATACAATATCCGATTGTGAATGAAGTCTGTATGCAAATCAATTTCTGCATTTATTGCAAGTCATTTCAACAGAGTCCATAAAATATGATACAGATATATTTGATTGTCTCTTTTTCCTGGGGGATTTACAGGATTCAGCCTTCCATTGAAAGAATTTAATTTTTTTTATCCGGGTATTTTTCTTTAAAAAGTAAACCTGCCCATCCACCCACTTTTAAGCACGATTGATTCCATTGTCAGATTTATTGTCATATAAGTCAAATTTGTATCGAAGATTCTTGACAAGATTGAAAACCAATATTGGTTGATAATTTTGCAAGAGTTATGCCCCTTGGAATATCATGTAAATGTTTGAAAAGTGTGTCATGTGTGCATTCATAAACACATTCATATTTGCCCAGCAATGTTTTTATGTTGTCTGGACAAATGGTTTTCATAGCCTTTTTCAAAAAGTGTTATCTTTTCCTAGATTTGAACTATCCCATTAAATGGAGGTACAAACAATCTTCGCTTCCGGTTATCACTCGTACAGTTGGCTAACAATACACAACTTAAACCCTGAATACATTTTAAGGCAGAATAAAAAAAATCTGTGTTTCCGGTAACCCGACCGACCCTAGATTTTTGGGGCTAAAAATGCCTTCCCTAAAGTTTTTTTGGCAAATTTTAAAGAAGCACTGTTAAAGTCCAGAAGTTACTCTATATGTCTGTGTAAAAAGTTATGGTAAAATAAAAAAAATGCCAACCTACCGACCCTAATTTTGAAGAGTATGTTAATTGAAACATTGGTATTATTTTTAGGCCTTATTATAACAAAATAAGTGCAGTGTCACAGTAAACCACAGTTAACAATGACATTGTAATCTAATTATGAACAGTTTTATGAACTGTATTCAAGATGAACAACACTTACTGTGTTGGGTTGATATAAACCAAGACTATTTATTTGTATTTAGATGCCGAAACCGAAGGGCGGACCAAATGATTTTTTGAAAAGGCCTATTGAACAAAGTAGGTTCTCACTTGAAAAGTATTGTTCTGTGACACAAACAGGAATGGTTTTATAGGCTCTGCAATACTGTTCAATTTTTGTCAATTTCGCTCACCTTGCTTTTGTCAAGGTGAACTTTATCTTCCATTTTGCATGCATTTTGCCCCCCCCCCCCATTATTAAATTTTCAACTGAACATAACATATACTGAAACACTTTTAAAGATCCATTAAAGATTCATGTGCTAAAATTAGAACCAAACTGAACTGGCCCATTAAAGACCTTGGATAGTCTCCTTTAAAATTGGGGTCAATGAATAACAGTTGATCATATTACTAAATGCATTCAAGATTTTCATTAGTCATTCTAATGGTTGTAACTTTGAAACTGTGCCAGCCATTTCAATGTCCACTTCAAGATATTTATGGTCCCCAGTATGCAGACTTGTATACAGTGAGAAAAGCTTCCAATATCCCAATTTGCCCTGCAGTTGTTTCTTGAGTTTCATGTTCTTAACTCGGACCAAACAATTTTGAAATCAAAAAGTGAACGCCAGACTTCTGCAATGCTAATCCTCCTGCCCATTTGAAGTTTTGTTTCCCCCTGAACAAACAACAATTTTGCATTGTTAATTGTCAAAGTACAAGGTATTATGATAGATTGTTGTAGAATCCAAGACTTCTTATTATAGAATTGGAAAAAAAAAATGTGTTAATCAATGAAGTACAAGCTTTTGTTCATCTTATATTTGTCCTTCATCCATTTAGAATTTTCTGCTCACCTTTTTACAATAGTAGATTGTATTATTCTTTATGGATTTGTGTGTTTAATCAATACCTGTCCAAATTACATCTCTCAATCAATATTGACATAATATCATAATGGAATAGACAATAAATAAAATTTAATTGGATATTTTAAAGGTCCCAATAGAGTTTTAAGTGTCAGCTACTGAGTCCTGTACTTAGTCAAACCTTGTATACCTTGATTGTTACTAACTCCCATTTGTAGAAAATATCTATCATTGGCACTCCTGTGACAATACAAAGCTTATTAGTGGCTCAGTAAAAAAATTTATTTCATCCCCCAAATGGCAGACAAGTTAGAATGTTGCCCTGGAATTTAGTTTTCTGATATTGATTGAGAATGAAGCAATAAAGTACATATTGTTTATAGAACTATAGGAAACTGGCCTGTTATAGTGGTATGTTGAAAAAAAATCAATTTTCTATATAAGGTTAAAGGTCATTAGTGATGGAGACTGACTCATTTCTCAGGTATACAATGAGGTCTTAAGAAGCTAAAATAGTGATGTTCTTATGATGGAGAAATGCCTTTATTATTTTTAGCTCACCTGACCCGAAGGGACAGTGTGAGCTTTTGCCATCACTTGGCGTCTGTTGTCCGTCATCTGTCCGTCCGTCCATTAAACTTTTCACATTTTCATCTGCTCCTCTGAAACCACTGAAGCAAATTCAACCAAACTTTACAGGAATGATGTACTAAAGGTCCTTTACAAA
>MJUU01003854.1:53137-82994 GCA_002080025.1 Modiolus philippinarum | reverse complement strand
AGGTGCTCCATATCCTTGTGCATACCCTTGAGGTGGAGGTGCTCCTATGATAAAAAAGAAATCAGTGATATGCAAAGAATTTACATAATATAAAGTTTTAATTGAAAATATCATCAAATATGCACAGTAATGATCTAAATGCCTTTAATTGCAATTTAAATTTAGAATAAAACAGAAAATCTGAAACAGTATAAAACATTGTGTAAACATGGTAAAAAAATAAGATTTTTTTTCTGTTGTTAACACTCAAAACTTGGTCAGTTAAAGGTTAAATATATCATGTATGTTGAAATTGCTTTTATTAATTAAAATCATTTATCCAGCATAATTTTCCAAAACAGCAGGAGTCAACCTGACTAGTGCTGCAAATGAGCAGGAAAATCACTGTGTGAGATACTTGTGGGATACTTGCCTTTCTTTCCCATTATTATTTCTATATTATCTCAGAAAATATCCCATTAATGACATGACACTTTTTATGTTTTTCACATGGTTATTAACAAATAAGAGCATCATGTGACAACATCTACTTATCTTCTAATGATTTAAAGTATGCAATACATGTATAATGTTGTCCTCATGCAACAAATGTTATGTACTATTAGATTTTATGGCGGATTTCCCTGATCATAAACATATTTTATTTGCAATTCTTCAATGAACATACTTATATTCCTCTAGTAACACCTTAAACAACAACTTCTAAACTCCTGTCTTGTCTGCTTGTCAAGCAATCAAGCTTCTATAGAATTCTATTGGATACCAATTTGTCATCACTGGATAGAATATCAAGGTAAACACCTTCAGGCAGTACAAATTGGTATACAATAGAATTCTACAGAAGCTTGATTGATTGATGAGCAGACAAAAAAAACAGGAGTTCAGAAAGAGTTTTATAGGTGTTACTAGAGAAATATTGGTATGTTCATTGAAGAATTGCAAATAAAATATGTTAATGATCCGGAAAATCTGCCATAAATTGATAAAAAACAATTCACTGTATGCACTGAAAAAACAATTCAATGCCTTTCAAGTTAATTCAATTTTTATTGTCATTTAAAAACAATTAAACAAACACCAGTGGATCCATACTAAGAGAGATTCCAAGGGTTGGAACCCATCTTTTCTGGTCATTTTTAACAAGTTTCTGGCAGCATTAAGGCAAAAAAATTGACAAAATCCGTACTGCTGCCCCTTCTAAAGGCTGCATCTGTTATTACATAAATACAAAAGCAAAAAAGAAACATGAAATCATAAAGTTATGACTTGAGCTGTCGCCGAATGGCAACCAATTATGCCCTCGCTTACTGAACCCTGAATCAATAGGGTAAGTGCAACTTAAAGAGTGTGTGGATACAATACAGATGTGGACACAGTACAAGTATGGACATGATGAAGTAACCTCCCCTTTTTCCAGAAAATATACAGTTGAATTATCTCCCTTTCAAAATTTCAATCAGCCACCAAATTTCCATGTGGTAAGCCCTAAAATCATTTCTATTGTTGGTAGCCAACTTTTCTGTAAACTTTCATCCAATTTGAGGCATTTCTAATTTTCCTGGCTTTTTTCAGTCTCCATGGCAACAGCAGCCATTTTGAAAATTCCAAAAGATGTGAGTGTGAGTATGGGGGCATAAAAAATAAACAGCTGCGCCAAGAGCGCATGATACGCCCGTCCCCACTTTAAAGCAAACTGATTAAATGATTCTTGAAATTAAAAACTCCATATGAACAAACATGACAAGGGACTTCTGATATGCATAAATTATTTCATCTGATGTTAAACAGTAAAAAATGTTTTTTGGTTTTGGGGTAGTGATGTCTTAAAAATTTGTAGACAGAAATTGCAATTTCATACCTTTTTGAAATAATCAAAGTCCTATAACTCTGGAACGAAAAATGCTTCCACAAAATAAAACAATAGGGATCTTTCTTCGGTCATATCCAACAATCTTGCAAAGTTTCAAGAAAAATGAATAAAGCATTCTCTAGCTAGAATATGATGTATGGACGGAAATGGTATTTCATGCTTTTTTTAAAAAAAAAATAATCAAAGTCCCATAACTCTGTAAAGAAAACTCCATCGACAAACTAAAACAATAGGGAGCTTCATCTCATCATACCCAACAATCCTGCACATGTGGATGAAAATTGCAATTTCAGGCTTTTTTGAAATAATCAAAGTCCCATAACTCTGGAACGAAAAATCTGATTACAAAATAAAATGATAGAGAGGTTTCTTCCATCATATCCAACATTCCTGCAAAGTTTCAAGAAAAATGTTCAAAGCATTCTCTAGTTAGAGTAAGACATGTGGACGAAAATTGCAATTTCAAGCTTTTATGAAATAATCAAAGTCCCATAACTCTGGAACGAAAAATCCGATGACAAAATAAAATGATAGGGAGCTTTCCTCCATCATATACAATAATCCTGCAAAGTTTCAAGGAAAATGTTCAAAGCGTTCTCTAGTTAGAGTAAGACATGTGGACGAAAATTGCAATTTCATGCTTTTTAATCAAAGTCCCATAACTCTGGAACGAAAAATCCGACGACAAAATAAAAGGATAGGGAGCTTTCTTCCGTCATACCCAACAATCCTGCAAAGTTACAAGAAAAATGTTCAAAGCGTTCTCTAGTTAGAGTACGACATGTGGACGGATGGACAGACGGACAGACAGACGGACAGACACCGGTATACCATAATACGTCCCGTCAAAGACGGGCGATAATAATTAAATGACCCTTGTAATTTGTAATTAGTTTTCTTCATTATCATTATTATGGTATAATGCATCTTTAGTGCCTGAGTCATATAAACAGCATCATGCAATTCTTTTATGCAATACAAGAATTTTACTCTAGCTGGTATTCCCCATTGTAAGATAATGGAAGTTCCGGCTACAATAGTGATACTGTGTATTTGCAAGAAGTGATGACCTTGAAGATATAAAAAATGTTAAATATTTGTTAGCAACTTGTAATAATAAGTACAACAATAAGTAGGCCTTTAGAAAAATTCCTAGATTCTCTTTAATGATTTTAAAAAAGTAAACAGGACAGAGAGTCAAGCCAATTTTAATTTTGTATCATGATTGATGATTTCCAATCAGTTTTAAATTTTCCAAATGCAGAAAATTTTAAAGAAATTGGCCATAAACATTACTTATAGAATCCACAACAGCATTGAGTGAGAAAAGACATTTCTACACTAGAGATACTTAAATTTTCAAATTTAAAATATTTGAAAGAGTGTAGAAATGTCGTTTCTCACGAGATACTGTTGTGGATTTTATTTCTCTAATGATTTCAAGGAGATTTGGGACAAAAACATGACCCCCTTTTCTGATGATCCGAAAGAAATGTGTTCTTTGAGCTTGACGTCATCAGGCATGGTCGCCTTTTTTCATGACGTCACAATGGTAAATTGGGAAAACGGCAAACATATTTGACGTCATAATTGAATTTCATCCAATTACTCGCCAAGAACAACATTCTCTCTAGAGAGGAGAACAGTATTTCTCCAACTGTTCAAGAAAAGTGAAAACAGGACAGAAATTAGATAAAAATGAATAAAAAATTAGGGGCTGAAAAATATCTATAGGCAGGAGGAGTGAGAATCTAGATTTTTTTATAATGGCCTAAGAATGTTAATTGCTAGTAATAGTATACAAAATGAATAAGCGTATTAATAATGATTAATCTACAAATTTTCCAAATAAACACATGATAAAGCAAATATTATGTATACAAATACTGAAGGGCTCATTTTCCATTTAATCAACTAATAATTCAGCTAATTATCAATAGTTAATTCATGGAAACTTGTTTCATATCCTCAATTTCTATAAAAGATATTAAATTTTTTCAACGCTTGGAAATGAAAGCATAAATATGAGAAATAAAAAAAAAACATGTAAAGGAAATCTAATTCTTTAAAATATAAATTCACAAGGTATTCGAACAAATTCCACTTTTCCTATGTATCCACATCTGTGAACTTTAAAATTGATTTATTGTAAATATATCATGTGGCCTTTTGAATTCTGTTAAATCTAAGTATTACATTTTATTTCTGTCAATACATAACTGACACAACTAGAACATCTAGTAATTTGAACATCCTGAATAAAATTGATTTTTGTTTTTGTATATTTTTTTTCTTTTGTTTGAAAAAACATAGTTTACAAATGAAAATGAGCCATGTTAAGAAAAGAATCAAACAAATGAAATCAGTCACTCTGTGTGTCACTTACCATATCCCATCTGCATATGGACTTGACTGGGATCAGCTAAAATAAGTTCATCAACAAACCATAAATATATATCAAATGCAAAAAAAGGTATTCCTGAATTTCGATAATATCTACATTTGGTATACATGTCATAACCATGTTTTTTTTTTCAAAATCTTCCAAGAATCACTATCTGTAACAAACTGGATGGTGTTTGTCTTAAATTCTGGACTTGGGTAGATCTATTTTTTTTTAATATAATGCCAAATTTAAGTGTTAACATTTTACAATCAACTACATTTTGTTTGTACAAGTTAATCACTAAAAATTCCACTTGTAGTAGGTTGGTATTTGTATAGCCTGGGATCCTGACCCATGCTGACTATCGGGCAAGGGCCAGTTGGAGTACAAATTATTTAGGGCTAATCTGCCCTGAATCAATACTTCCGTTTGCGCAGGTGTAGTCTGTTGAACATAGATAAATAGAAAACCATACAATTGAAATGTTATGATAAAAGAAAAATTAAAAGTTATTTTAAGCAAAAATACAATGCACTTTGATGCATTTTGCAAAAATAGTATGTGTGTTATTTGTTTGCAAAAAGCATATTCCCATGATTCTGCAATTTCATAGACCAATCGGAGACTATTAACTTTTCGAATCCTCCATGTCCTCCTGGCCCTACTGCGAGGTTGGGACAGGTTCAGTCAGGCTAGTATTTGTAACACTCTTGCATGAAAAATAAACTAGGATTATGTACAAGAGTTTTCTGTCAGGTATATGGGGATGATAGATAAAAGGTTTTGCATGAAATATAGGACTGGAGTAAATTTAACCATCATGGTGTTAACATGTGAACATTTGATCACATTCACTGACATTTAGACCAGTTTATTTACCATGCAAGTTTAACAAATTACACAAAAAACAATGGACAAGATGGAAAATCTAATAAACAAACAATTCTGATCAACAACTACCCGGTCAGTTGTACCTATCGGTACCGGTCCTCATGATTTGAAATGATCAAATCTCAAAAAAATAATTTTTACCAAGTGGACCTAGACTTTTGCTACAGTTCTATTACATACATATAAATATGAATATTTCAAGAAGCCTGCTGTAACTAGGGCTGTTGCTCAATGGTAGCCAGTTATACCCCCCCCCCACCTACTAGTACTCATTGAACCCTTCATCAACAATTAAATTCAAATGAGAGTGGACACAATAAGAGTAATAATATTGCACACAATGATACATGTACCTCTCCTTCTTTTTCAGAAAATATACAAATATGAATTATCTCCCCTTCAAAAATATGTAAGGTATACTTTAAATGTGCAAAATTTCATCAAAATTCAAGAACCTGTTTAGGTGGACATTCACTGACAACATACTAGTACCTCCCTCCTTATTTCAGAAAATACTAGTACTCAAAGTTCAATGGTCTCCCCTTCATAATTTTGGGCAGTAACCACATTACATTGTTTTCATGCACATTTGTATATGTTTTAGGTGGTGTACAAATATGTAATATTCCATAAATTCAAGCATTTGTGTAAGAAGACATGTGCAGAAAAGGTTCCCCCCTCTCTTCTATCTCCCTTTTAAAATTTCAAGCAGCAACCAAAAGAATTCATGCAAATCTTCAGGTGGTACACTACAACTGTGTTACATATCATCAAAAATTATGCAGCTGTTTAGGACTACAAGGAGATGGACAGAAAATGTACATGCAGGGGTAGAAAGATGGATGAATGGATAGAAAGGGTGGTTCTTATACCCCTGCAAAACTTTGGTAAAAGACTACTTGAATTGACAGTATGGAATTATTAAGGCAATGCAAGGTATCCATACATGCCAACACTCTGGAATTCTCCCAGATGTTCCAGAATTTTACGGCAGTTTCTGAGATTCGGGAAGATTGTTGAAATGTCCGTGATTTATGCCAAACCTCCGGAATTCTCCTGGATTTCTTCTTTTTTGGTGAAGAAAAAAATAAACATAGGTAATCAATGATTACAAAGTTCGCCTCGTTATGGCATGTCGTCGCAGTGCTCAACCAAATTTTCCCTGGATGCTCACATTCTATCAAAGATGCATGCATATGCAAGATTACTGAGCCAACAATGTACAGTTATATAATTACTGAACTATGACATTAATGTAAGTCATTCATACATAGATGTAAGTTTAAGCGACCTAATTTTGTCTGAATGCCGAGCTTCCATCACAGATGTATGCACATGCACATGTATGCAAGATGATTCTTCCATGTACAGTACATGAGATCTGATCCCTGACATAAACTTGAATGTAAGTCACTAAAGTAGAAAATGTAGGTCAAAATGACTAAATTTTGCATGAATGCTGACCTACCATCAGAGATGCATGCATATGCAAGGTTAGATGATCATACCATGTACAGTGACTGAGATATCAACTTGGATGTAAACTCAAATGTAAGTCAGTCAAGTGGAAAATGTAGGTCAAAGTGACCTAATTTTGCCTGGATGCTGACCTACCATCAGAGATGCATGCATGTGCAAGGTTAGATGATCCTACCATGTACAGTGACCGAGATCTGAACTCGGACGTAAACTTGAATTGACCTACCAGCAGAGATGCATTCATGTGCAAGGTAAGATGATCATACCATGTACAGTGACTGAGATATCAACTTGGATGTAAACTCAAATGTAAGTCAGTCAAGTGGAAAATGTAGGTCAAAGTGACCTAATTTTGCCTGGATGCTGACCTACCATAAGATATGCATGCATGTGCAAGGTTAGATGATCCTACCATGTACAGTGACCGAGATCTGAAATCGGACGTACACTTGAATGTAAGTCAGTCAAGCGGAAAATGAAATTCAAAGTGACCTAATTTTGCCTGGATGCTGACCTACCATCAGAGATGCATGTACATGCACAGTTAGATGATCATACAATGTAAAGTTACTGAGATATGAACTTGGATGTAAATTTAAATGCAAGCCACTCAAGCGGAAAATATAGGTCAGAGAGACCTAATTTTCTTTGAGGCTGTGAGATAGCTCAAGATGCACCTGCATGCAAAGTTTGATGACCCTACCCGGCATAGTTACCAAAATATATATACCCAAATGCAGACGCAGACGAAGACACGGACGCTGGGGGTACTCCAATAGTCCCCCTCAACTTCGTTGAGACGAACTAAAAACTACATGGAAACCAATTTTTTTAAAGCGTTGAATTTGTACAACGTAAAATTTTTCCCATAAATAATTCTTTCCTTAACCTGCTTTATTCAGAATTAGTTTTTGAACGATCAAAATTAGTTCCGGAAACCCCCTCAAATTCCTCTAAAATCGTTTTCGGCCAGGGAGTGGGGGGTGGGGGGAGAGTTCGCCCCAGGATCCCCTACCAAGGCTTTGCCCTGTCCCCCACTGGGGACCCTTAATCGGTCCCCAGACCCCTCACCGTAATGTCAGGAATTCTACCGAAAATATGTTGGCAAGTATGGGTATCATTTCAGGTTATCATATACTGGTACATGTTTCTAAACACTTACCTTGTCCTGTGGGGGGTTGTTTGTCTGTCATTCTTATCTAACTTCCAATATTCTGTAACAAAAAATTGTTTACATAATTGATTGACTCAAAGTATATGTGGTATATATAAAGGACTGATTTAGTTTTGGAAAAAGATCTCAACCAATAGTCAGCTAAATATGGGAGTAGAAAATCCCATTGTTACATTTGCTTTGGGTATATTTTGTTTAAGAACATATATTAAAATAAACAAGGTATACATACATAACCTGTTAGCTGACATCACAGAAAGCCTTAAGCTTAACCATAAAAATATAAAATACACAATGTACCGGTACATATAAATGTACGGCCATATCAAATTAATAAATCGATTCTCATGCCCACCCGTCCCATTTTTTCTCAGATCAATTTTTCTTTTATTTTCAATTATTCAATTTTATTTTAATTCCTATCAATTTAAGTAAGAAAAAATAACACCCTCCCACTAACTCCAGATTTTTTGTTACAGGTGGTTGTGAATCTACAAATTAACTTGATAGGGCCTACTTTTGGTATCTTCTTTAAACTAAATGATACATTGATACTGTGTTTTGTTGAAAAAAAATAATTATCAAAATACTTATAATAATTATCATGATTATTGCTTAGTTTAATAAAATAAAGAACAAATGCAAAATGTCATATGGCAATTTCCAAAAACAATGATAATTTTCCAAAACATAATCTTCAAAGCTTAATCATATGCAATCACTTAGTATAATTAATTAGTACCCCTCTCCTGGGACCCGTCTACATACATGACATATATTAAGGTACAAACCAGGAAGTATAACTGTGTTCAAAAGATTGATTGTATAAAATATTTATATGTTGTGCAATTTAAATGTACTGTGTTCTAATTACTGTACAGTTATGCATGTATGAACATCATGTAGGCATGAAAAGATATAAATAATAAAATATCAAAGTTGCTGTTAATTTGGATCTGCATATGAATTAACAATATTTTCATAGTACATAAATGAATCAATGTAACACCAGTTACATCAACTACATGTACATGTAATATGAAACTGGTGTTATATAATTAGCCCCTATCAAGTTAATTTTGTAGATTCTAATCCACCTGTTACAAAAAATCTGGGGCGGTGGGAGGGTTTTATTTTATTTTTTACTGACTTTCACTCAAATGGGGGTCCCCCAACACAAAAGAATGTGCTTAAAAATTGCCGAAAACGAAACACAAGTGATAAAAATGGCCAATCACGAAACACGGAAAATTGCTGCTAGTAGGTCGTCGAAAACTTGAGAAGTCATTATTATTTATGGTTATTCATGCATCTTATCTAAAGTTTTTTTTACCTGAAAATCTGTAAAATTTTGCTCTGTGATACTTTCCGGTACCGTTACAATTCTACCTGTAACAAGACCTGATTTTTTTTACAGGAAAATGAACATGCACGAAATATAAAATATCCAAAACGAATCACGAGCTCAAAATATGGACAAAAACAAGGCACGTGAAATAGTGCCAACACAAAAACACGAGGAATAAAAACTCAAAACACGAAAACACGAATTTATAAAACGCCAAAAACGTTGCACGATAATAACCCTTTACCACCCTCTAAAATTGATAGGAATTTAAAGAAAATTTCTGAATAATTGGAAAAAAAATTGAGCTAAGAAAAAATGGGGTGGGCCGTAGGTGGGGATGAGAATCTATTAGTTAATTTGAAGTGGCCTTACATTGATCACTTTAACAAACTTTCAGAAAGAAATTCCCTCTGCAAGACTGATATATCTCTGTTTCAATACAAATTTTTATAATGATGCTACATCATGCTCACTTAAGGAAGCTAATCTAATATCAATTTCAAATCCTACAAGTTGATCCAATATGAACATGTACTAGAATTATGAGTTTTAAAGTGAACTTTGTACAAGTACATGTACACGTGTAACAGTTAAATTACAAATCCACCGTGAAATAAGTTCAAAAGGAACATATTTGATAGTTCACCTGGTGAAATAATCTCCAGTTGGAAAGTATTTACAGCCCACCTGGTGAAATAATCTCCAGTTGGAAAGTATTTACTGCTCATCTGGTGAAATAATCTCCAGTTGGGAAGTATTTATGCTCACCTGATGAAATAATCTCCAGACGGAATAAATCTCATACAAATGTAGATACATGTATACATCAGTAACATCTGTTCCATTTGGAACTTATTTCACAGAATGCTATTTTGGCTTACACATGTACATGAGCAATATAAATGTTCTTATCTTATGCATATTCATGACAGAAGGGAAAAGATCCTGAATTTGAAGGGTTTCAGATTCTGGATGGAAAAATAATCAAGACACATTACTTTTTCAGTATCAGTTTGGTAATAGTGCATGTACTATTATTCATGTATACATGTTTACTGTAGTTTCTTTCTGGTGTGCTGAATATCCAGGTATATAAACAACTTTTGTAGTTCTACCTTGGTGTTTATAATATTCCTTCAAAGTCAGTAGTCCATTGTGATTGCACAGTTACAGTACAGAAAGAGTGGTACCGTGACAAATCCCTGTGATAGACGTGTCCCACTCTGAGAGTGGATCTAAATATCTTTTCTCCTATTTGACATCATTTCCTACTCTCTTTTGTATTAAGAGTGGTGTATTATACCACTTAAAATGCAGAAAAAATAATTGAGATATCTCTCAAAGATAAAAAGTTATTCAGTATCACTCTCAGAGTGGGACATGTCTATCACAGTGATTTGTCACGGTACCACTCTTTCTGTACTGTAGATGTTTAAAATATTCTACCCTAGGGCATTTATCCAAAAAAAAAGGAATAAACTGTCGTAATTAATCTCCCTTTACATATGTATAAATGTACTTCAAAATTGTCACAGAAGGGGATCACTACAAAACGTTATCTAATAGCAGGGAGCAGTAGACATAGAACTGTGATCAGATGTACATGTACAAAAAATTGAAGAAAGAGTGTTCTGCATGATGTCCTCTTGTGTTAATATTTAATGAAATGTGGAAGTTCTTTTCAATTGTTGTCCTTTTTTGCCAAACAGTACCTTAAATTGGGATATTTTGGTGGTATTGTGCTAAAATGAACAATGAAATATATGGAGTAAATGCAAATGAGACAAAGTCTCTACATATACATGGTGATAATAAGCAATGGAACAATGCTTTTATTGTTGTTCTTCATCTTGAAGTCACCATGAGATACAAGCACCCTTGAAGCCTTTCATCACACCCTTTCCCCCTTTTCTCAGGACATAGACAATAAAAGGGCATTTCAGATCCTACTACTTTCAAATTGGAAACATTCTGAAGACATGCAGTAAGCATATTACATGTACATTTTTTTGGTACAATGTGCCTCACATGGTGCCAGGCATGTAGCTGGTACCACTCACAACCTTTCCATCTTCAAATATTTACAAATGTTCATACATTGTTTTAAATGAAATCAAATTCTGAAATAGGAAGTGCACATCTACATTATGTCACAAAGACTGTATTAAAGTTTTATGAAAATCTATTCAGTGGTTCAGGAGGAGTAGCGGATTAGAGGTGGGTACCCCCATGTGTAACGGACGGAAGGACGGACACCCCCATCACTATATACCCCCCACTTTTCAAGCGGAGGGTATAATAATCCTGTCAACATTGCTATCTGAACTGAAGATTTCCATCTCAGAATAAATCTACATGCAAATTTTGCACAGTACACAGAGAGTGTTTCAGTTATTGATTGATTGATTGAATATTGTTTAACGTCTACTCAGCAATATTTCAGCTATATCAAGATGAGAACAAGTTTGTTGATAAATAATCACTTTGGGGTATGGAAATGGCCATGGGACGGGAAATTCTGACTGCCACTGGAAAAGTAGGGTGAAATCGTCAAGGGCGGGGAATTTAGCCTTGTAGCCGATCACCTACGGACCACCCCAAAAGGAGCTTGCTACAAGGGTTCTTTAACGTGCAGGAAGCGTGGCATTTCTTCCAACACGTGGACCTGAGTTTACATCCCATCCGAAAGATGAGTTGTGTATTTATTAATCCCGCACAACCACGGAATGGGTCCTATTTCTATATCCCGGGACCCTCGGGGTCAGCCTCCGTTTAGGAGGGGTCACACCCCGCAAGCCGGAGATACTGGGTCCTATTTCTATATCCCGGGGTTCCCTCGGGGTCCTCTGTTAGGATGGCTCATACTCCAAGCTCAGAGGATGCTGCGGGCCTATTCTTCAGCCGGGACCGCGCACGGCGGTGTTTCAGTTATAAAACACTCAGGTCTGACATATTTCACACTTTTAACCCAAGTAAATGTTTAAGTAAACATTAGTTCTTCCTGTTGTGAATTAAATAGAAACAAATTGGCAGTGTCATAAACATGATAAATCAGGAATTATTCCACCATTTTTCAACTGAAGCCCCAACATTCAAGTTGAGAATTTTATGTTGTAATTGTCAGTAATTGGGAATTTTTTTAGTAATTTTCTAAATGTATTCGTAAGGCTTTTTGAATGTTTGAGCTTTATTGCAATCATGTAAAATACTAATAAATGCCTTAATTTGGTTATACATACATGTATGTAAGTTTGAATACAATGCCCTTCTTATTCATCTTTTATCCTCCCCTTTGAGTTAGTGTTGAATAAACAAAAATAAGGCAGAATAAAAAAAAAATCTGTGTTTCCGGTAACCCTACTGACCCTAGATTTTTGGGGCCAAAAATGCCTACCCTAAAGTTTTTTTGGCAATTTTTAAAGAAGCACTGTTAAAGTCCAGAAGTTCCTCTTTATATGTCTATGCAAAAAGTTTTGGAAGAATTAAAAAAAAATGCCTACCTACCGACCCTAATTTTGAAGAGTATGTTACACACAGGTATTTTTTATTAGGCCTAAAAAAAAAAATACCTGCTATGAGTTCAGTACACCCATAAATTTGTACATGTATATGAAATACAATGTAGAAAGGAAGTAAAAAAGTGAATAAATCAATGGAAACAAACCACATCAAGAATTCAAATTTTATAAGAAGACAAGGACAAGCCAATGACCAACATATTCCTGACTTGGGACAGGCGCAAAAATTGTGGTGGGGTTAAATCGTTTCCTTATGTGTGGTGAATTATTAATTATGTTAATTATTCCCACCCCACGGGGCTTTATATAACTAACATAGTTATTTATAGTCCCTGCACTCCAAGGTCTCATTGCAACAGGGACTGTACATATATATGATATATATAGACCAAGATTGCAATCATCAAAATGAAGATCAAACATTACGTTCATAGATATTGACATTATCTTTCCCTTCATTGATTTTCTTTTTTACCCATAATTATTTTGTAGCTTTCTCATTTTAAATATATATTATTGAAGGCAAAAATGGATGCTAATATTAATAATCGGTACTTAATATCAGCAAAAACTGATGTTTGCCTCCTATTTCTACTATAAACATGATAAATGGGAGAAAGTTTCAAATGACTGCAAATCAAATGGCGGTTCCTTTTCATCGCGCTTGCAGAGTTAATTGCTTTGCTCATAATTTATGTGAATCATTAAGGATATACACAGAAAGGAAACATTGTGAGTTCATTATATAATCAAATGAATACAATGATTTACATCAAAACAAACTATTTCAGTAGAAACGAAAGGAGACTTCTCGTGACATTTTCCTACAAGAAATTGTCGTAAAAAGACTGTCAGCACACTATACAAAATTACCATGGACATTTTAGACTGAAAATATGTTTTTGACATTTGTTCTACATACACTTTTGCGATCGCAACATTGTTTCTTAGAACATGTGTAGAACAATCAGAAAATGATTCTCAGAATTTGAGTTTGGAAAATTAGAAAATTCTACTTTTCAAATGGGGCCGCCAGGCTTCCCTAAATCATATAGCAGAATAATCCCTGTAAATGTCAGTGAAAACAACAGCATTTCACAAGCAATTCTTGGGGGTTTCCCTCTTGTCAGACCAGGGTGTTACTAAAACAAACTAAAACAGGGTGTAACTGATAAGTCTTCAAGGGATACATGTACAAATGTACATTTGAAATTTGATGGACATTCAATCTTGCAGAGTTCATGGCCATGTTTTAACACATTTTGTATTATGGGAGATTTCTGCCAAAATCTGGACAATCATCATTTTTTTTCCAATATCAGTCTTTTTATCATGTTTATATACTTATCACTTCCTGCTTTGAATTTTTTTTTATGAGAGGAGCGGTAGTCAATTTTCCTCCAATTTTATCTTTTTGAAGAAAGATTTGCGACAGTAGTAAAATTAATAACAGCCATATCAAAATAAAGACTCATTTCCAGTGGTTTAGCCAAGAACAATGTTGGACATTAGAACCGACACTTTACAATTTTTACTTACTAGTACCTCTGCCAAAATGTCTGTTTGGTCCATCAAACCAAAGCATTTCTTGAGTCAGTGCTAACTGACAGTGCATCTGTTTTGAAATAACTTAGATGACTGGCTCTAGTGGAGATTGAAGTATTGAACCCAAGACCCTGAGATCTAAGATAGATTAGTAAAAATACTTAAATTAGTGACAACAGGGCCTAATCTATAGTGCATTTAGGGGCCGAATTTCAACCCCATTCCCAATGGACAAAAAACATAATTTTTCCCAATTTCAAGATATAAAATTCCCAATTTTGTTTATGTCCAACAATGTCGTTAAAAAGTTTTAGTTTTGTGTTTTGCTAACATGAAATAGACTGGCAACTGTCAGTTTTCGGTAAACCTGTCACCTGATACCGCATAAATGAAAGCTCAAGAAGAATACCGAATGCATGCTCTGGTTCCTACATTTCCGGTTTGTGAAGTCTTGGGTACCAGATTGTTTATTCATTGAGGTCGTGTCATTGCACAATTTGAAGTAGAAATTGCCAAAATCAGCACAAAATGGATTCATAACTTTATCAAGGCACAGAAATTTAAGCAATAAACATGATAAAAGCCGTTTTAGTAATTTTTACTAGTAAAGTTAGTGAAACGAAATGTTTGTTTCACTCACAACGTATGTTTAACTCCATCAGTCTTCAATGTGTGAGGTTGTATCTTTCAACAACCAAACGAAAATTGATACAATTTTGATTCATCTGATCAAAAGTTTTATTTATTAACTGGCACTGTCAGTAAACTCTCTTTGTGAGGGGACAGCCCGAGCTAGTTGACACTTCAAAAATTGTAAAAACTACTAGAATTGAAAGTTTTGCAATTGAACTCAGCTTGATTATGGAATTTCTTTATTCATACATGATAACTTTGAACAAGTTTTGCAGTAAAAAAAGAGAGTTAACAGGGTTTGAAGCTTAAAAAAAAGAGCACTAGCTATATATATATATATAGCCAAGTGGGCCCCTAAGAAAAAAAATGTAGGGCCCACAAATAAATGTAGGAGTCCACGTCTGCAGGTACGTGCAAGCGGACCTGTCCACCTCGCGTAAGCGAGGCGCTATACGGCCGGGGGTCTGGGGCCGCTTAAGGGCACCAGAAGCTCTGGGGTAAATGATGCAAAATCCTGCATTCTGGCATTTTCCTGACAGCAGTATTGTCTTCCAAAAATGATTTTTTTTTGGTGAAAATTTCTTAATTTAAAAAAAAAATGTTTACCTGAGAACTACTTCTAACAGAGCTACTAGTATGGAGGTTATTGCTTGCAGAGTTAATACTTAAATAATGTTTAAATATAAAGAATAACTTGGACCTGAATAGAATTTTATTCTATTTCAATTATCATTGATTATAGACAAAATAAAAGTGTCAAGGGAAATATATAAGAAAAATGTAAGGATATGCAGTAAATGTACATGAGACAAAATCTCAATGTATACATTGAGTAAAAAGCAATAGAACAACACTTTTATTGTAATTCTTTATCTTGAAGTAACCATATGATCAAAAAAATTTAACGTAAACTAGCAATCTTCAATCCTAAAATATTCAGAGATCAATACACTTAGATTTTTATTAAAGTAAAGGGAAGCGTAGTATACCGACATTCAATTCTCACAATCCATTGGACATATACAACTATGGGAAACAACTTGGACATATTCACATGAACTCTCAGGAGTGAGACCGGGTGCGTCGATAAGGCAAGCGTCTCCTGCTATGCATGCATCACCCGTCATGTGAAAAATGATATGTCCAGAGTTAAATTGCAGCCAGGAAGATGTCAAGTCCGATAGTTTAGATGAACGACTCAAAGCTAGATCCTATCTCGTGAAACATGTCAATCGCCAGTTAAAGAAGTTCCCCAATTCTCTCTGACGAGACATTATTATGTAAACAACGAACACAAAGTCGGAATGGCGATGATTACAATTACGAACGCGAAATAAGTTTTCTTGGGATTTTTAAGTTTATAACGCGTTATAAATACAAATGTATATATTACATGAAAAAATATATAACATTATCGGGTTAAGCAGATTTATCAAGCTATACAAGTTTATGAAGTCAACACAATCTACCGGTCATCCTAAGTTAGTCCTCGCCAAGAAGCAAGTTAGATGGAACAGCCGAAACTGAACATGCGCACTCGTGACAAACAAACGTAAACAAAGTATGATTTCTTTTTCGTGCGGGTATAGCAGGAAACATCGACAATGAAAGACGATCTTAACATCGATTATGGAAAATGGCACTTAGAAACTTTTACTCTCCAAGTGGGCGACTGAGAAACCATGTTTAGGGGCCCACAATAAATTTTACTTGCCAGTGGCGAGTGGGCGAGTGCTAATTTCAAACCCTGGTTAAAAAGAAAGCACACAATATTCAAATCAACTGTTGAACTGACTACTTTTTTCCTAATTTTTGAACAAATCGCGCGAATTTTCCCAATTTTACAGGCACAGGACCCTGGGCACAAAAAAGTGGGATTAACCCCTGGACAAGGCAAATGGCAAAAAATCGTACTAAAATTGAGTAAACTAAACCTTCCTCAAGACCTCAGTTTTACTGAACCACCAACACCAAGGAGATTTTGTAGATGCCAAGCTTGTGTTTGTTTTTGTGATATGCTACTGTTTTAGCTGCGGAACCGTAGCTCTTATGGTCCTTTAATCCCTTTTGGGATTCGAAGCCAGAGATGTTTTTTGATATTGCCTGCCTCCGAATCCCTTATCAACCATGTACAATTCTATTCGGGAAATTTTTATCAAGTACCCCCACCTCGTTCCGGGTAAAATAACGTTTGAGGTTGGAAACGTAGAATATCAGCGGTTGTGGAATCAAGGGAGAACATATTTTCCTTCAAGAATCCGTAAAAATATTGAATTGGACTTGCCTGGTATGGAAGTTATAGCTCCTTCTTTCCGATTGTCGCTTCGAGATGCCTTCGTTTACGCCATTTTGTGTTTCAGAAGTCTGGTCACGTGATCGATATTTTTAGACAGACACGCGCTATAGTCTTTTTCGTGGTAAATTTTTCTCTTCTTTGCAATGTACAAAGAGCTAAAAATTTACCACGAAAAAGTCTATAGCACGTTCTGTTGATCACGTGATCAAACCAAGATGGCGTAAACGAAGGCATCTCGAAGCGACAATCGGAAAGAAGGAGCTATAACTTCCATACCAGGCAAGTCCAATTCAATATTTTTACGGATTCTTGAAGGAAAATATGTTCTCCCTTGATTCCACAACCGCTGATATTCTACGTTTCCAACCTCAAACGTTATTTTACCCGGAACGAGGTGGGGGTACTTGATAAAAATTTCCCGAATAGAATTATACATGGTTGATAAGGGATTCGGAGGCAGGCAATATCAAAAAACATCTCTGGCTTCGAATCCCAAAAGGGATTAATGGTCCTTGTGCTAATTTTCTGATAGTTGCGGGTCCGCCAAATCAGAAAAAAATAAAAGGACCTATAGAGCTACGGTTCCGCAGCTACTACTGTTTAAAACAACCATGTGAACGTAAAAAGTGACTTTAGACAAATTATTTGACGCCGTCCTACATATTGACTTCAGTGCCGTGGGAAAGGGCGCGGTTTACAGCAGTATGCGGTTTGGAGTTTTGACTGTAACTATTTTACTGTGTAATTCTAGCACATCATGACATTAAATTTTTCATGCAGCTCACAGTGGAAAAAATTACCTGCGTTTAACTGGCAAAACAAAATATTGGAAATACGCCTGTGGTTGTGACTGTAACATCCGGTTTATCTATAAGGTATGAACACGAATCCGGTCTTTTATCGTATTTGGTTACCTGGATTTACCTGGAAAAAAAGAAAAGTGTCAAGAAAAATAGTTATTGTTTCACCGAGGCTGGATCTGACACTAAACCTCTACCAGGATTCCACCGGCGATTTCAGCCTCCAAAGAGGGGTTTTCAATGATGTTCCAGAAAAGGTCCATTTTATTACTTTTTTCCCTACACCGAAAGTTAAGGGCCTTTGATAAGTGTTGATTCAAAATTGCTTTCATATGCCCTTAAAAACAGAGATTTAAATAGTTCTTCCAATAATCATTCGAGAGGCTTATTGTTTTTTTTTCTTTTGTTATTGTATTCTTTCTTTCTTAAATTTTTGGATTGCATACCACACGACATGTAAACTGCGTTTATGTCCAAATTGATTTTTATTTGTTTTAAGACAGATTCAAGATGTTATTGACAATGCGGATACTTCTCCTTCATTTGAAAAAAAGGAAGCTTTTGATTCATCAGAATAGGGGTTTTATGTTCAAAACTTCAAAGTAAGGCACTCAGTCGAAATTTCTTATCAGCTTGGGTAGAAACATTATATACAGTAATGTGCACTGTTCAAAGTGCAGTGACAAATGGATGGATTTTCGAAATTTTGAAATTATTAGAAGTATTACACAAGGATGTCCTTTATATAATTATTGTTATTTCAGTCGAAATAATGGCTTTGAGACTTAATTCAAATAAGGATTTCAAGTTAACTTCGGAATTTAATGATTGATTAGATGGAGTACTTTTAAAAAATATCTCAAATAGCTGATGATGTCACTTTATTTTTTGGATACAAGAAATATTAGTAGCATTAAATTAAATAGAATTCAGGTTTGGAATAGAAACAACACAGAGTGTAAAATATCGGGAAATCGTATCAAGTGAACTGTGTAAAAAGTTGAGGATATGAAAGGGCTTTTTGCAGAAGAGAAATTTAACAATTTTTAGGAAAAAGCGTTAATTATTCCAATATTTACCTATGATTACCAAAAACACACAAAATACCTCAAAATACCCAAAACTGTCCCACACTACCCAAAAAACAATAAAATAACGAAATTGATTTATATTTCAGTTTTTTATTCAAAGAAATTGAAGTAATAACTTTAGGATATATGCTCGGTGATATGTATATTTGAACTGTCTTGTATACAACACAATTATGTTTAACCGTAATACTATTGTACGTTTTATAAAAATGATGTAAATTATCATCCTTGTCTGTGGAAATGATATTTTAAACATTTTAAATTTATTTCAAAGTAAGTTCAAGTTGATATCAATTATATATATATATATATATATATATATTGTAGCAGGCGAGACGACGTACGCCAGTGATGACAATTAGACAGACTGACAGACGGACACCAAGTGTGGCTTTGCCAGGTCGTCTGCTACGTGATTCGAATGTGGTATTTCACTAAACCATTTGTTGGCTTCAAATAAATCAGATTGTAAAGTATAACTTTTATTATAGTTCAAACATCACAATAATTATAATGATAGATATGAAATACTTTGCAAAGGGACGGTTTTTGGAAGTCGAGGACCTCCTAATTTGGGCTATGAGATAGCCCTAAAGCAATATATAAACGTATCAACATTGACTATATCAAAAATAAATATTTTCCTGTAAAATCTATAAATAGAAATTTAAATTAACAAAATTATGAATTCAAAGACCATTATATTTATAAATTATTCTATTTAACGAAACTAAATACTTTTTAACTAGATAAAGTATAAAAATTTAAACGATGTTATCAAAAATATAATAATTATTGGTCAATTTTAAAAACACAAAATTTAAAGAAAGATAACTCCATAGCCAACGCTACTACACTCCTCCCCTCTTAGAAAAAATTTGAAGAATTCAAATTAAATAAATCATAATAGATCAAGTAAGTAGGAAAAGCAATGAAATGTTTGCATGCTTCGATAAACAATAATATGAAAAGTCACTGTTATATACTGTCCACATAAGAAACATAAATTTTAAACGCACAATGTCCATATTCCTCCCTCCTTGAATGAAATGTATGTGAATGAAATGAATAAACATATAAACTTTAAGTCCATGAATATATTTTCAAACAGTTCGGTATCTAAATGGCACTGGTCTCCTTCGCAGGTCTTCTGAGAACGGATGTCTTCATTATAATTCTTCTCGAGTAGGTCCAAATTGGTAACAGCAAGCATTGTCCTGATTGAGTTCTATCGTTGTTGATAACGGTAACATATCATATAGCGTGATATGCCACCAACAGTTAATGAAATACACATAATGTCCAACGTTGTTGATAACGGTAACACAAGACGTTTTTTGGCCACCGGTATAAAAGTTTTCAAGTCCGAATCTGCTGTATTGCGTGAAGTCATCTGATCATCTGCATGTGATTTGACTGGTTGACCACCTGCATGTGTTTTGACTGAGTATATGGTCTACAAGGTAGACCTACTTTACTTTGCCCTTGCATCTGTGCCATCTGTTGAACAGGTCATCACACCACTGGTTTCTGCCATGACATTTCCATATCACACTTTGGTCCACAGTCACCATTTCACTAACTGATAGGCAACAAGTCCAAAAATATTGAGTTAAAACTCAGAATAAACCACCACAAAATAAAAACTAAGCATCAATCTTCACATAAACATATAACAAAGCAAATAGATCACACAAGTTGAACTTAAAGTGAGAATTGAATGTTTACTTCAAATGAAAATAACTGACAGCATGTAATAAAAACCAGAAGAAGACCAGAACACATAAGTATTACTACCACCCAGTGTCAATCTGCTTACTTTTAGTAAGTTCCACTAAAGCCTCTCTACAACATGAAGTACTACTATCAGCACTAAGAGCACTGTGACTTTCATTAGAAATACCAGATTTTTGTGCCTTATTGACCCTTTGAGGACATTTTGCTCTTACATGACCAATCTTGAAACATTTAAAACACCTCTTTTTAAACTTACGTTGACGTCTGCAAGTGAAATCTTTCAGTGCCTTCATCAATGAATCAAGGGACTTAAACAAGCATGTAAAGTCAACTTCACTTTTTGACAATGAATCGAGTTGTTCTTTCTCACAAAAACTCAATAGACTCAAACTCAATTGCAAATGACAGAGCTTCTTGCAATGAAGTTGGATTTTTAAAATACACATGCCTTCTCATGTCCAAATTTTTGAGACCAGATAAGAACAAATCTACAAAATATTCTGGCAGTAAATGAAAAGTGTCTGAATAAGCCTTTTGACCCAAGTCAGAAAATCTGAGATAAAAATCTGCAACTCTTTCCTTCTCATCTTGCTTACAGTGTTGCAACTTAGACTTATAATAAACACACCTCTCTTTTGGTTTGAAATATAAAAACAACAGTTCCTTTAAGCTAGAGAAATCAGTTAACTGCTCCTTTGTCAAATATTTGAGAACTGATTGAGCTTCACCACGTAAACTAATGACAAGTTGGCTAGCTTTATCTGAATCTGACCAGTTATTCCATTTAGCAATAACATCAAATTGAATCAAGTAGTCCTCTAGATCACAAGATACACCATCAAAAAGAGTTGGCTTTTCCTCAAATCTGATCATAATTGAAATTTAATTAAACAAGAGAAGCTCAAAAAATTGAAAGTATTCATATCTACTAGTATCTGATAATATTTCTAATACTTTTTCCAAATTTTGTTGATATTTTAGAATAAAAATGGTGTAGCAATAATACCACATCCGCCTCGCGAGACCAAAATGTAGCAGGAGAGACGACGTACGCCAGTGATGACAATTAGACAGACTGACAGACGGACACCAAGTGTGGCTTTGCCAGGTCGTCTGCTACGTGATTCGAATGTGGTATTTCACTAAACCATTTGTTGGCTTCAAATAAATCAGATTGTAAAGTATAACTTTTATTATATAACATATCCAAAGGTCCAAATATCACAATAATTATAATGATAGATATGAAATACTTGCAAAGGGACGGTTTTTGGAAGTCGAGGACCTCCTAATTTGGCCTATGAGATAGCCCTAAAGCATTGTATAAACTTATCAACATTGACTATATGAAAAATAAATATTTTCCTGTAAAATCTATAAATAGAAATTTAAATTAACAAAATTATGAATTCAAAGACCATTATATTTATAAATTATTCTATTTAACGAAATTAAATACTTTTTAACTAGATATATATATAGTCAGGGACTATATATAGGTATATATAGTCTCTGATATAGTGCAATAATATGATAAACCCTGTCACATAACTCACATATCTCATTACTTTTTACATGAAAGTTCTTCATAACTAAAGGCCAGCGTTTTAATTCTAATTACAAAAATTCTGACGCTCGTACTATCTTGGATTGCACGCCAGTTTGGTTTATGGGAGTACAGGTATCAGAAATTTTGTAATTAGAATTAAAATGCTGACCGTTTGTTTTGAAGAACATAGCTAATACAACAACATGAGCAAAACATTTTGAAAATCCGTGTAAGCATTTTTGAGATATAAGACGTCATAATTTTGGCGGGAAACAGTTCTCTCTAGACTTTTCCTTCAACTTCCATTAGCTGTTTGATGCCTTGAAATATATGAAAATATAATTGGAAGTTTATTAAATTTTATACATCGTCTATTTTATGCATTTTAAAGTGACCTATGATGAAGAAAATATGATACACGTGCAAAAATGTAACACGTGCAAAAACAATCATACATTCTACTTTACATCACATTATCATTCATATACTTCCTGTTGCAACCTTATCCTTCTTCTATCTATTTCCTATCCACCTAATGTTCATCGTGCACTATGTTACAACTCTTGATTTCCTACGAAGAGGAATGACCCGGTTACCGAAAGCTATATTTTTTTATATAGCCTAGGTGGCCGAGTGGTCTAGGGCGCTGGACATATAGTGCAGGCGTTGTTGCCATAGATGACAGCAAGCAGGGTTCAACTCCAGACGAAGACCTTGCTGGATTTTCAGCTGTTAACAGGTTTAAAAAAATGATTTTCATCACTGTTTACATTCGGAATCATACATTCTACCTGTGCAGCTCACCTTATTTACCTTCACAATATTATTATTCAAAAAATTTAACCCTGTTTAAATGGATAAAACCCGAGGATATCGAATGATTCTGAAATCTGACGCTCATACTCCCTTAAGGATCAGTAGCAAATTGGAAATTAATTCCACGGAAATATTTTGATAAATTTGGACAGAAATGGCTAATAATTTAAACGAATATAAATTTACGAACATTGATTCCATGTATATAAGTATACAATTTTTAACATGCATGCATGATTTTTATAGACATTTTAAGATTTTGACTAGAAATTAGGGTGGACAAACTGAATACCCTTTGAACTTTAGGGAGTAAGAAGCAGCTTATATGGGAAGATAAATTAATAAAAATCGATTACTAAAAGTCTTTTGTTTAAAAAATGGATAGAAAGTGGCATTATATGTGTCAATGATATTTTAAATGAAACAGTAGTAAATTTGCCAAAAAGATATATTATAAAAATTATTTTTCATAGAACATCTAAAGTTGATGAAGGCTTTACCAAAAGAATGCTTAGCAATTCTGAAATCAAGTGAGTCTAGAAATAGTAGAAATAGTAAATAAAACATAAAGAGGGAGAACAAATTTGTTTTTGTTCAATTTTGAGACAAAGACAAAGGCAAATAATTTATTAATCCTCAGACACACTGTGTACAAGAGGACGCAATGCAATAAATACATACAAACAATATATGTTCCGGATTATACGCGTATTTGACCGTTACGCGTACCATATGGTCTGGAAGCCAGCATTCACACGGTAGTAGAAAGGTAAAGGTAAAAAGGTAAGTTTTATTTAACGTCGGAAATTACAGACATTCAACCGTAACAATCAACAATGAACATTAAGCTCTACAACGAGCTTTTAAACGGACGACGAGATTAACGACAGTTTAGTAAATGTGAGCTTCTCGCATGGTCGCAAAGAAGAAAGCCCGAAATTCCAAGCTGGAAAATCGGCGAAACCCCCGAGCTAGGGTAGGTGCCTTGAAACCTTGACACATGCGGAATTCGAACCCACACTAGTGTCGGCCATTGTGGTTTCAAGTCCAGTGCCTTAACTACTCGGCCACCCTTCCTCCATTCAGAATACCGAAGGAACAAGGGAAGTGATCATCACAAAAACCAAACTCAGAAGACATGGCAAAAACGGCAACAGAGAAAAAAAACAAAGACAAAACAAGGACGTGAGACAGCCACAAAGCACGGAAATAAAAAGACGACAATAAGAACTACAGCACTCATAGTGTGAAGTCTCATGAAAACTGGGAGAGACATTAGGTGCTCTGGAAGGGTAAGCATGTCCTACTCCGCTAAGCGGCACCCGTAACACTATCAGTGAGTCAATCCAGGGCTGAGTCGAAACCGGTTATGTCAAATCTGTGAAGACATAGAAAAGGTTTGACTGTGAAAATTAAACATTTGTATGATCTTGTATTAAAATGATAAACGAAAAGTGTTTCTTAAGTTACCTGGGCGGGAGAGGGCATGGGCCGCACCATGACACATCCTCAAAATCACTTTTCAGTAAGTTTAAAATTCTATAAGAATCTAGAATAAACATCACTTAGTCAAAGTCACCAACATACGAAGTGAATTTACAGTTCACCAATCCTTATTAATTAGGCTAATTAACGTGTTTAATTAAAAACTGTGTCAATGAAAGGCTACATCAAATAAATTCAATAGATTCTCATCCCCACCCTCCCCATTTTTTTCTAAGCTCATTTTTTTTTATTGTCAATTTTTCAGAAATTTTCTTTCAATTCCTATCAATTTTAGTGAAAATCATTAAAAAATATAAAATAAAACCCTCCCGCCCGCCCCAGATTTTTTGTGATATGTGGATGAGAATCTACAAATTAACTTGATAGGGCCTAATAGAGAACCGTACTGTCAATCCAAAAGAACAATCCGAGGACAATGGGCAACATTGGAAACAACAAAGAAACAGAGACACAACACGAGCACGGCACAGAAAAAAATGAGGACACACATACACACAAAAGATAAACAACACGGACCCCAAAAATCACGAGTGAAATCAGGTGCACCGATAGAACAAGCATCTCCTGCTTCTTATAAGACATTCGCAGTGTTGAACTTGTCAAATCCGGTAGGAACGTCGAATCCGGTGGAGGAAACAACAGTTAAGCTTTTAAAGAGAAAGATCTGTTGTCATCTGGGAAACTAATATCCCACAGCGGTCCACAAGATGGTGATGTCGATCGTAAAATTTCTGGAGAGATGACTTCAAGATTTGGGTAACATACCCCTGTTTAAGTAGCCTATTTGTGAGCAACCGGGATCGATCAAGGAAGTCACTGTATCGACCACATGCTCTTGAATAATGAATGAGCTGTGAGATGTAAACTCTTTATGCCGGCGCTGTTGGGATCTTTCTACAAAGAAAAGGGAAGCTGACTATTAGAAAAGTGAAGTCATCGTGTTTGTCGTACAGCTTAGTTTGAAGTCTATCTGTGTTGTCAATTTCGAGATGAAGGTCAAGGAATGAGGTCGATCCGGAAGTGGTTGTAGTATCCTTAATTTCGAGATGAAGGTCAAGGAATGAGGTCGATCCGGAAGTGTCTATAGTATCCTTAATTTCGAGCTCTTTTGGATAGATCGGATGAAAAAAACTCTTAAGTGACAAAATATCATCTATATAACGGAAACTGAAGGATTGTGCCAGTTTTTTATCTTTATTTTGAAGAAGTCCTTCGATGAGTTCAGCCTCATAAGAGTGGAGAAACAGATCGGCTAGGAGAGGTGCACAGCTTGTGCCCATAGCAATTGTGATAGTCTGTTGAAAAACAAGTCCGCCAAATTGGACAAATATATTGTCGATCAGAAAATCAAACATTCTAATCACTTCTTCTGTATATTTTTTCTCTGATTCGGAGTCGTTTTTCACTAAATAGGCTTGTTCTCTACCTATAACAATGTACCTATATCTTCGTTCATCGTTCTTGCGTGAGAAACATCTATGAATTAAACCTTTCAGATGTTAGTTGCTCATGAGGAATGGTAGTGTGAAGTGTGGAGAAGTCGAAAATTTTAATGCTGTTACAGTGTGATAACGATCTAGAATTTAAGTTGTCAAGTAGATCTTTGGAGTTTTTCAAAATCCACATTTCATTTACACCACTTCCTGAAAAGCAAGTATCACAGTATTTTTGAAGGCCCTCTTTAACAACTTTCAAGATGTAGGTTAGCAATTTAGATATAGGTTTTGTAGAACATTTGGCAGATCTAGCCATGTATCGTTCTTTGTAAGGGCATTTGTGTAATTTTCGTACCCAGTACAAAGATGGAAGATCTGTGTCTTCATCCTTGGTGGAAATCCCCCGAAGGAAAGCAAAACAGATTTATGGTTCTGTAATATCTCCTCCTTTGACAGAGTAGTAGCTGCGTAAGTTGGATTGCCTTTGGAATTATCAATGCCTAGTTCTTTCTTTAAACAATTTATATAATGATTTTTGCAAACAAAAATGATATTATTAAGGGCCTTATCGGCAGGAACGACGACATATTTGTCATGAATGGAGGACAAGTAACTGGCCACATCAGCATATTTGAAAATTGATGATGCTTTAGTTCTCAATTTCAGTTAAAATTCAAACTCTTCTTTATTTAACTAGATTATACACAAATACAATAAATCCACTTGTAAAAGAAGCTTTTTTATCAACCAAAAACTTAGATTCAAGTGGAATATATTCTTGGTTTACTTATGTTAAAGATATATTATCTGAAGTTGATGTAGACTTACATAAACTTCAAAATTGTACTGACTTAAAACAAATAAATTCTTCTAAGAAATATATCAAATCAAAAATAAAATATTTTTATGATTCTATTATAGAAACAAAATTCCAAAATATTGATGATAAAAGTAAATTGAATCTAAATAAATCTCTAAAAAATAGATTTTCCTCTGAAGAATATCTAAATACAAGTAACTTTGAATTCAGAAAACTCATAACTAAACTCAGAATAAGTGATCATACTTTACTCACAGAAAAGAGAAGGCATTTGAAAATACCTAGAAATGAAAGGCTGTGCCACAAATGTAAAGTAATAGAAGATAAACAACACTTCATCTTGCATTGTGTGACCAATAATTGTCTCAGAATGTCATATTTCCAGTTTCAATGTTCGCAAAATATAAATTTTATACAACTATCAGATGAAGACAAATTCAAACTTATTTTAAATCCATCAACACCAACACAAGTAAATAAATTAGGTTCCTTCTTGAAAAAGTCATTAGATCTGAGGACAGGGGACTCTTAATGTTTATTTACTTGTACATATCCGTATGATTATTGTTTGGTTTTTTTTTTCTGTCATTTATTGTTTTTATTGTTTATCACAAACTATATATAGTTAAAGATAATAAAAATTTGAATTTGAATTTATTATAGGATTAAACACTCATTTTTAGGAAATTATCTATGTATAAACTCCGGCAGCTCACTCACAAACTGAATAAAGTCCGAAGGACTTTATGTAAAGTTTGTGAGTGAGCTGCCGGAGTTTATACATACATAATTTCCTAAAAATCAGTGTTTAATCCTTATAATTCCAATTTTGTACGTTAAAAACTGCATGATCCATGTTAATGACGTCTTTATTTGCTGCACTATATTTTTTGCGGAGCAGATTAATGGGCAAACGGAAATATCGAAAAATATTTCCGTCTGCTATTCACGACGTTGACCAATGAAAATGAACGTTACAATTACATTTGGAATTATATAATAGTAGCTGTCGTATTAAGCTTAGCATGGCTACTTTTCAAACCGAGAACATTTTCTTTCTTTGCTTTTTATCCTTCCAGTGGTTTTGAATCTGCTTTTTTGTAGTTTTTTTGGCTTTTGTATTTGGCCTCCTGACAAATCTATTAAGTAATTTTGTTAAGTTGAACAAAACAGAGATATCCTTAGATCGTAATGATTCAAATCATTTTAATCACATTTGCCATTATTCTTAGTCAACGAATGAGGACACAATAAATATGCTGATGCACTAGGTAAATGTCATATTTATGTTTGCATTGGAGAAAGTTACCACTTTTTCAAGGAAGACAATGAAGTGAATAAAGAAATATTCTAGGTTTGAAATGTAGCCGCAATGACGCTCATACTTGAGTTTACCTTTATTCAAAAGGTGAAGACAGAAGCAAAGACAGTATAGATCATCTAATACATTTCACATCCAAACTTCTATGGCAATATCATTTACAAAGCGCATAAATTAAACAATTGTCCTTCCGAACTTATAATCCGTTGAACAAACTTATTCATAAAGGATATAAACACAGCATTGTTGTGAAATCTTTACTTCTGGTTTTTGTTGGCAAAAATATTGATCATCTCCTAAATGCTTTACACCATAACTAAATTTAAACAATTTTTCATATTGGCAGTATTTGCACAATATCATGTTCTTCTTTCATAATTGATGATGTTGTTATACCAAATCTATTTAGAAGTATTTCAATTGAAGTTTCATATGTAAGAAGGCTTGATATCATAGTCAACGGAAATTATGTCCTTAGCTACATGTAAGTAACTGCAAGCATTTGTCCGGACAGTACCTGTGTGTATTGTCTTCATGTTTTATATACGTCATTGTAAGGGTACTCGTCTTGATAAGTTGGACTTTTTTCTACTTAGATTTTTACTGTGAGTCTTTTTGTGTATTTTTTTAGCCATTCACCACACACAGGGGGAGGGTTTAGATCCAAGAAAACGAGTTTAACCCCACCGCAACTTTTGCGCCTATCCCAAGTCAGGAATATGTTGGTCATTGGCTTGTCCTTGTCTTGTAAAATTTTAATTTCTTGATATCTGGGCAATTGGATGTGGTTTTTTTCCATTGATTTATTCACTTTTTACCTTTTTGGGACAATTTAGGGCTTCCTTTATGGTGTGAGGTTCCTCGCTGTGTTGAAGACCCTACGGTGTCCCAAAGATGCTTTGTTTTGGGTCGTTTTAACTAGGATATGGGATGTTGTCTCCTTGACATTTACCCCATTTCTTTCTTTTTCATATAGCCATTAGAGTTTCTGCAAAATTTAATTCATGTGCGCAAAGTGGCATTTTTGTTTTGAAAAGCTAGAGAAGTGGATAGTGTATTTGATCTTTAATACTTTTTTTGTTGAAGAAATGAGTATAGATGCCTTAACATTGAGATATTAATTAATTTTTCTGCCAATTTACTTAAAAAGAGTAAGAAGACAAGGGCATTAAGTTTTACCCTTGTTTGATTCAAAAATGTGAAAATTCAAATTGTGGTTTTCAAATATGTTATTCTATATATGCACCAAAGAAATGAAGCTGTTATATCATAGACACAAATAATGCCAAACTTAGATGGACATGAATACATCGATATACGAATACCGAAGCAAAAACGAGGAAGGGGAAATTCTAAAATCATAAATCCAAAATCACTGCAATTACAGCAACACGAATTGAGACAGTATGACAAAGACAAAACAAATAAACAAAAAAGAACAATAACCTCACAAAACTAAAGCGCTAGCAGTGTGAACCCCTAAAAAACTGAGGTATCATCAGGTGCACCGGAAGGGTAAGCATGATCTGCTACACGCGTGGCACCCGTCACACTGCCAGTGAAAAGTCGGGTTTTGTCACATTCGGCGTTAGTCAGTCCGGATATCAGTTCAAAGAACAAGATGTGTTTCACTTTATTAAC
>MJUU01003854.1:39261-53009 GCA_002080025.1 Modiolus philippinarum | reverse complement strand
CAGCAACACGAATTGAGACAGTATGACAAAGACAAAACAAATAAACAAAAAAGAACAATAACCTCACAAAACTAAAGCACTAGCAGCGTGAACCCCTATAAAACTGAGGTATCATCAGGTGCTCCGGAAGGGTAAGCATGATCTGCTCCACGCGTGGCACCCGTCACACTGCCAGTGAAAAGTCCGGTTTTGTCACAGTCGGCGTTAGTCAGTCCGGATATCAGTTCAAAGAACAAGATGTGTTTCACTTTATTAACATATATTTATGAAAGCCTACGATAAAAATTATGTCATTCACTATTGGTTCTTCATGCTAACAGTAGGCGTGACTACACGTCCGTATAGGGTCTGTAAGTCTCGTCATGTGACACCGAGATTTCACAATAAAATAGAAATTCGAAAATGTTTCCCGCCAAAAGATGATGTTTTTGGATGATAACGTTTGATTTTTTGTTTGGTACGTCATATAATTTAATGCATGGAAAATGCAATTTCCGGGTACAAAAATTGTACCCGGAAGTTTCAAAATTCAACGAGACTTACAGACCCTATTTGTATGAAAGTTAAGAGTCAAACCATATGAACATTTAGAGAAGGATGTGGCAACACAGCAATCCTTTAAATATTAAGTAACAATTACGGATGTAATAGAGTAAGGAACATTTAGGTCTGTAACATTGTTCATATGTTGCCCTTCTTCCTGGTGCCAAAATGAATCCATCTTCAGTAAAAAAATATAGATAGATGTAGTTGAAAAGGTGTATGGACCTCGGGGAAATTCCAGGAATCCCTAGGAAAAATTATGTTGAATCGATGGATGTAACATTTATTTGTGTAACAAAGGAAAGAAACAACAAAGACATAGAAATGCTTGTGTAGTTAGAATGTTAGTCAAGTTTACCAGAAACACAAACCAGCAGATGGTTGAGAACATTTTCAAAAGTTGATATGAACATACAATGCCAACAGAGCAGGACATACTAACTGTTCCGGAGAACTTGATGTCACTTGGTTTTTACAGGAATTAATGGAAGAGCCATCTTCGCTAGCCAAGGGTTACGATCCGCTAATCTCCTCTTCACCCATGGCGTTCGAGCCACATTTTTTGAAACATCAGTTTCAAATTATCTCCCTTTGAAGTAAGAGTTTCAGGATGATATATTTTGTAAAAATTAAAGATTATTTATTGCATTAAATAATACAACAATTCACAATATATTTAACTACAAGGAAATCACTCTTCAAAAGTAAAGAAACATCATAAAATCTTTGGAATTTTGCAAAATAGAAAAATCACCAAGCATAATATATTTATATGAAAAAGAAAGGAAAGGGGGTAAATGTCAAGGAGACAACATCCCATATCCAGGTTAAAACGACCAAAAACAAAGCATCTAGGGGTCACAGTTTTATTATTACGATATATATTTAAAATTTGACTGTAAGCACTTTGATTGGCTGCAGCGAAGAATAACTGCAACCAATCAAAAACGTGGATTTGAGGCTACAGAAATCCAGCTAGTTCTGCCAAGGGTGAAGAGGAGAGGAGCGGATCGTAACCCTTGGCTAACGAAGATGTGAAAGAGCTTTAGATTTGATTTTGTGTTTGTATTTCTATGTTTTTGGCAATCTAAAGTCATTATTTGTCCGTGTTCTTGTTTCTCAAAGGTCTCTGGATTTTGAGTTTTTTAATAACCGCATGTTTTTGTCCCTCTGCCGATGATTCAAAGAACATTGCACAGTGTCGTGTTATTCTTTCGTGATTGATGACGTTGTTGTGCCGGATCTATTTAGAAGTGTTTCAATTGAGGTTTCATGTGTGTGTGTGTGAGGGGGGGGAGCTTGGTGTCATAGTCAACGGAAATTGTGTCCTTGGCTGGCTGTCAGTGGCTGCGGGCGTTTGTCCGGACGGTACCTGTGTGTATTGTCTTCGTGTTTTATGTACTTCATTGTAAAGGTGCTCGTCTTGATAGGTTAGACTTTTTTCTGGTTTCATTTTTACTGAGAGTCTTTTTGTGTATTTATTTTTTTTGGCCATTTGCCGCACGTGGGGGAAGGGTTTGGATCCAAGGAGGCGAGTTTGGCCCCACTGCGGTTTTGGCGCCTGTCCCAGGTCGGGAGTATGTTGGTGATTGGCTTGTCCATGTCTTCTTGTAGAGTTTTGGTTTCTTGATATTTGGTTATATGATGTGGTTTGTTTCCATTGATTTATCCACTTTTTTACCTTTTGGGGCCGTTAAGGGCTTGCTGTGTGGTGTCGGGTTCCTCACTGTGTTGAGGACCGTGCGGTGACCCTGGATGCTTTCGTCGTTTAACCTGGATATGTTGCCTCCTTGACATTTACCCCATTTCCTTTCTTTTTCATACTTATATTTCAGAAGACCAGAAAATAGGCGATAAATGACGAAGAAAGAGATGAAGACCCTCAACAATTCAGTGATAATGGGGACGGTGAGGAAAATAAAGAGCGGGAAATCTTCGATTTTAAAAGTCTTTAACAATTGACATTATTTGGTTTATTAATTACATTTTCTTGTGAAAAAAACTCTCAAAGAATATATTTATTGATATAAAAGTAAGTGAGAACCGAACCGTCAATCAAAAAACGAATAATCCAAGGACAATGGCAACATCGAAAACAAAAAAGAAACAGAGACACAACATGAGTACGACACAGAAAAGAAAAATGAAGACACACACACACANCCGCCGTTTTGAACATGTCAAATCAGGTAGTAAAGTCAAATCCCGGTAGAGGAAACAACAATTAAGCTTTAATGGGAAAGATCTGTTGTCATCTGGGAAACAGATATCCCATAGCGGTCCACAAGATGGTGATGTCGACCGTAAAACTTCTTGAGGGATGACTTCAAGTTTTGGGTAACATACCCTTGTTGAAGTAGCCTATTTGTGAGCAACTGGGTTCTTTCAAGGATGTCACTGTATCGATCACAGCCTTTGAATAGCGAATGAGCTGGGAGATGTAAACTTCATATGCCGGCGCTGTTTGGATGTTGCTACAAAGAAAAGGGAAGTTTACTATTGGAAAGGTGAAGTCATAGCGTTTGCCGTACAGCTTAGTTTGAAGTCTTAGTTTGTAATTAAACAAATTATATTATTTTGTTGTAAAATAAGTAATTTAAAAATACAAAAAAATATCCAAGTTGCATAGTTAACAGTAAATTTTGTTAAGCTGTACACGTGTTTCAAGGAGTAACCTCTCTTAAGCATGGTAAGAATCAAATGATATGGAAAGCCTTAATTTAAAAGGACTCATTACCAAAATATTGAAACGGGAGGCCAAATCCAGTATCAAGGACATCGAACGACTGCAATACGAAAGGATATGGAGTAAATGAACATGAGACCATAACACATATGTTAACTCCAACTGCAATAATTTTAATGAGCTGTATGGCCATTTCGGAAATTGATTCCTCATCAGCAGCACTAGAACCCAAACAAAGGAAATCCATAATTTCAAAAAAATGTTAAAATGCATAAAACCAAACGAAATCCGAATAATCAGTAATATCAAATATAGCTAAGGACAAAACAACGATGGTGGGAGTTAATCCTTTGGTTTTAGAATAAAAAAAAACTTTAGATAATAGTTATTGAATTAGTGTACACATGAGATATTATCTCATGTACAAGTACACCATATCTAAGAAAAATAAAGAGCATACATCTCTACTACGGGGAATAGTTTTACCAACTCCACACTGCAATAAAAGACAAACTCCTGTATTAAGTATTTTACGAAAGGACGTGGAGTAAATGAACATGAGACCATAACACATATGTTAACTCCAACTGCAATAATTTTAATGAGCTGAATGGCCATTTTGGAAATTTATTCCTCATCAGCAACACTAGAACCCAAAACAAAAGAAATCCATAATTTCAAAAAATGTTAAAATTCAATTGTGTAAATAAACCTTAGCTGGCTCCCGGAAGACTATTTAATCTGACGTGGTGAAATTAAAATCCCGGAAATAATAAGGAAATATTCCAGGAAATAAAAACATTTTTTCCCGGAAATGATATGTTAATTCCCAGAAATGAAAATCTTCGAAAAAAATAATGAAATAAAACAAATGAAAATTACATGTAATGGATATAACTTGATGAACAATGAACGGATATGGAGTAAATGCACATGAGAAAAAGTCTCTACAAATACACAGTATAACCAAGCAAAGGAATAAAGCTTTAATTTGAAGCTGGATAAATTTTGTGCACTGTCTACTTTCTGTATTTCTAAGTGACTTTTGTGACCTATGTGCGAAATTATTTAACGCTGTTTGATCAAAAGAACCATAGGATATGGAATGCTTCTTGAAACCGAGGCTCATGCTACTTTTATCTCTGAAAGATGCTAAAAAGGGTAAAACAAGAAACTGGTTCAGCGAGCATTTTATTGCAACTGTTTTATATAACTATGTCTGTTTGGAACCTGTGATAGGCGTCAACGAATTGAATTCACATATAGTACTAGAATTAAAAGTACAAAAAATACCGATGTAGGATAAAAACAGTAAATTTAGTTATAGCATAATGTTTTTCACAACATTTCTCACTGTTACTCAAAAACTATCAAAACATTAAAAACTAGCTCCATAAAACTTCACAAGAAAGGTTAGTGTCATTGAAACGACACAAAAAATGGAAATTTCGAGAAAAATAATAGTTAATGTTGATAATTACATTTTGATTACAGCAATACATGTTTGTATCACATATGTTAAAGGGGAATCCCTGCCCAATTTTTTAGGAGAAGGTCTGAAATTTGTTGTAATTGACAAAAGACCATTTGTTTGCAATGGAAACAACACACAAAGCATAAATTTATTTCATCTTTGAATATTTTTCTCCCTATAAAAAAACTTATTTTAGCCTCGGTTACATATTTCAATCTTAACTTATCTTCTCCTTTAGGAACGGCGAACGAAGATTATAAGTACATTGTCATAGGCTGAGAACAAGCATACTTTGTGAAATACCACTCAGAATCACAGAAAAAATACACGGAGGAAGAAGTGATTAAAATTGTACAGTTTCTGATTGACAATATATTTGTCCAGTTTGGAGTATTTGTTTTTCAACAGACCATCGGAATTCCAATAGGCAAAAACTGTGCATCTCTTTTAGCCGATCTGTTTCTCCACTCTTATGAGGCAGAATTCATTGAAGGGCTTCTTCAAAATAAGGACAACAACTGGCCCAGTCCTTTCATTTCAGCTTCCGTTATATAGATGATATTTTATCACTAAACAACCCTCGCGTTGGTGATTTTCTTCATCTAATTTATCCAAAAGAGCTTGAAATTAAGGATACTACAGATACGTCCACATCGGCATGGTTCCTTGACCTTCATCTTTGAAATTGACAACAGAGATACATTACAAACTAGATTGTATGACAAACGCGATGACTTCACTTTTCCAGTAGTCAACTTCCCTTTTCTTTGTGGCAACATTTCAGAAGCACCAGCATATGAAGCTAATTCGCTACTCAAGGGCTTGTGGTCGTTACAGTGACTTCCTTGATAGAGCCAGTTGCTTACAAATACACTACCTAAGCAAGGGTACGTTACCAAAAACTACAGAAGTTTTACGGCCGACATCACGATCTTGTAAATCGTTACGGGATATCTGTTTCCCAGATGACAATAGATCTTTCCCTCTACAACTAAAGTTTGTTTTTCTTCTATCGGATTTGTAACTAAAGCGATCTTTAGAAGCGCAAACATTAGGTTTACATGTTCAGATATAAATCTATCATAATATTTTCGTGTATATTTGTTAATGACTTGTTTTCTGTATATTTTTCGTTTTCATTTTTGTATTAATATACCCTGAATTAGGTTTCTATATATGATGCAATAAAATATGTAATATTAAAAGTCTTTTAAATTTTCTTCTTCATTAAATTTTCTTCTTTATAATATTTTTGTTCGTTTCGGTGATACAGTCTATCAGCAAAAAAATAGGTATTCCTATGGGTACCAACTGTGCACCTCTCATAGCAGATTTATTTCTTTATTGCTATGAGTCACAATTCATGGCAAAAATTAAAAAAAACCCTTCTAAACAGCATTTAGTGGATATGTACCATATGTCCTATATCTATATATAAATCACAGACAGGGAATATGAACCCGTACAGTTATTGAATGTGTAGCCAGGCAATAGTATACAGTTATTTAATGTGTAGCCAGTGGTCTGAGCTGTTTCCATTACCGAGGGAAAATAATTCTGATCTATTTTCTGACTACATATTAAATAACTGTTTTATTACCAAAATTGCACATAACAAAAATAAATTGCGGAAATGGCGGTCTCAAATTCACCGCAAATAATTTTACTAATACTATTATTCTGATACACAAATGATCACTTGAAGCAAAAATGCTTTTGATAGTAAATCTGGACAAATATAATTGTATTTTTAAATTAACATCTTTAATATCTGAAAATGTGCAAAAGGATGTACATGTATGAGTTTTCATATTGAACTATTTCATGATGTTAATGAATGCGCATTTACTTTACACGTTTTCAAAACCATTCTGTCAGTCAGATTCAATTTTTAATTGCTCTTTTATATTATCAAGAGTTTTATAATCTTTTAGATATTCAGATTTTTTAATTTGTTTACATCAATGTTGTTTGATGAACAAATATCACTTACATATGAATACCAGGAGTACGTTCCATTTGAATGGAGATGTTCAGATAATAAAAATGCGTCATCCAATAAAGAATTACTAGTGTGATTGAAGAGTCTAACTAGATACTTAATTGATTGTGCTTTAATATATGTATCTAGTGGATATTGAGCTAGTTCTGCTCTAGCTGGTATATTGACAGATTGTTTACTTAGGCCTAAGATGAATTTGCAGAATTTGAAGTTTGTTTTTTTCTATAAAACTACTATCAATCAGTTATAGTTTATCAAATGTTTCATTATTTTTATTTCTTTCCGTTGATTCAATGACTTTTTCATAGAAGTCCATATACCAAATTTCAGAGTTATATGTTAATATTGGTCTTACTAAAGATTCAAACAGCTTTTATAGACATTTGATAATGGATTTACATTGTATATATTTAAACATTGAAAACATTACTTTGTTCCCTTTTTTGACATTTCTAAATGAGATGAATGAAACTTTCCCGAAGACTCAATTATATTGCCTAACATATTTTAGTACTTTTTCTATTTTTTCACCATTAAGAAAAAAAACTCATTCTTTTTATCTAATATGTTTTTTTTCTGTTGACATATCATAGTTTTAGTTTTTTTAACATTTATGCCAAGTTGCCTTTTAAGACAATATTCATTTAGTTTATTGATAGAATTTTGAAGTCCTTCTGGAGTTTCAGATAGTAAAAGTAAGTCATCAGCAAACATTAAACAATTTAAAGACTTGTTTTGAAGAGTGACAGGATTGCAATCTTCATCAAAATTATCTGGAATATCATTGATGTAAATATTAAAGAGCAATGAACTCAAGTTATCACCTTGTTTCACTCCTCTCTCTATATATACATTCTCAGATAATAAATTTTTAGATTTTACTGATGCAGTAGTTCTGCTGTACATATTTTTAATGACGTAATATAAATTTTGACCTATTTTATCATTTTTTAGGAGTGTGTATAGCAATTCGGCTCTCCATACCGAATCAAATGCTTTCCGTAAATCTACGAAACAGCCATATAATTTCTTTATATCAGTATTAACATATTTGTTTATTAAAGTTTTGACAATAGATAGATATACTGTCAGAAGTTCTACTGTTCTTGCGAAATCCAAATTGCGATGGTTTATCTTACCTTCAAATATGTTTAAAAGTCGCATATTTATAACATAGTTAAATAATTTACTCAAGCAATTTGTCAGGGAAAGACCTCTGTAATTTGATAAAATAGAGATGTCCCCACTTTTGAAAATAGGAACAATATAAGAATTATTCCATTTTTTGGGGGGGATACAAGGACGGATCTAATATTAGATTTAAAAATTGACTAAAGATGTTAATAGAACAGAACTACTGTTCCTTATTACTTCATAGCATATAAGATCAGGTCTACAACTTTTACCCTTTTCAGTCTTTTAATATAATTTTTAATTTCTGAAATTGTTATAGGCTTATCAGTTTCTTTTTTGATGAGTTTTTGTTCTTTATTTATTAATTCAATGTTTATTTGATTTTCAAATATTTGATCAATTTTACTAGGATTTGCAAATTGATTTAGATTAATATCTGGTTCATATGTCATTTTCATATATTTTTTTAGTATCTTCAAAAGTCTTTACTTTCATTAGAAGAAAGATTACTTATTTTATTAATTTTACTTTGCTTATATTCTTTTATTAAATTTTTTGACATTTTTCCTAATGATTTAGAATAATGTAGAAATTTATGTCTGATTTCTTGATTAAAAGGGGGTAAATTCATTTGTTTGCTATACTTTTCACAATACTTCTTAATTCAAGATACTGATTATTGGTATGAGGAGATTTCTTCTTCCCTTTTTTTCTTTTTGAAACATTTTTGTTTCATACACTTAGTTGATAAGATGACTCCATCTAAAGTCCTTTCAAAATTAATTTCGTTATAATTTAAAATATTTTTGCATGTATAATTTTCACATAGTTCCTTTTCTAATAACATTTTTGAAAGTTTAGTCCATTTAAATTCATATTCTTGTTTATTATATTCAACTGGATTGTTTTTGTATCTTTCCATCACATTCTAAACAAGTTATTAATTGATTATGATCAGAGAAATGGGTTGGTAATTGAACTCTAAAATATTTAATTGTGGACAAGAGTTTTTCGCTCACGATTGCATAGTCCACCACACTACAACCATTTTTATTAAAACATGTAACATTTCCTAAAAGATCTCCTATAAATCTACCATTTAAAAATCTTAGTTTGGCTGAAACACAGAGGTCCAGTAGTTCTCTACCTTGTAAATTATAGTATTATCTTGTGATTTTCTTAAAAATTGTAAATCTGCAGTGTAGCTATTTGGTAAAATTTCACTTAAATGGTCATTGTTTTCATCATCATTAATTAAGTCTGGTAAGTTTGAGGTTCTTGAATTCCAATCATCCATAATAAGTATTTGACCATTTCGAGAAATATGATGAATTTCAATTTCTAATGTTTCATATTCGTTATCATAATGTGGTGAGTTTGAAGGTAGAATGTACACTCCACATATAAATCTATAAGTCTTCATTTAAACCAAAGAAATTTTTATCTAATTTGAACCATATTCTTTTTGATGATTTTGAAACATTATTAATAGTTGTTTTCCCTTTTTTATTTCTTTTTAATACATACTAGAATTCCACCACTATTTCTTTGGGCTTTTTTGTTTTTAATTCTTATTGCTGAGAAACATTCGTAGTTTGGTATTTTTATGCTAGCTTCATCATCATTTCCAAGCTCAATTAAAATATTAATTTCATTTTCAAATAGTCTATAAAATCTGGATCTCTATTTTTTCTGCCCTAATCAATGTACGTTCCAACTGGAAATAGAAATTGATTTAAAATATTTGTATGATTTGATATTGAGACAGTAATCACAAAATAAAATAAATGATCTGAAAATACATAATCTTCCATACATGATAATCATAAATTATAACACATAAAGTGAAATTCAGCTGAATATTACAAGAATAAACATAGAAGTATAGAATATTTTCTGTTAATAATATTTTGGTTGATTCTTTCTTCTTTCTTTTCTTAACGAATATTAACATAAAATATCAATATGCACTTTATACCGATTGATTGATTGATTAGTTAGAGTTTAACGTCCAATGAGCAATATTTCAGCTATATCAGGACGAGAACAAGTTAATCAATTCAAAACAAATTGTAAGTAAAAGAAGAAAGAAATAAAGGTAGAAGGGACAACCGGGGCAACGACTTTTGATTGCCACTGGAAAAGGGGAGTAATGGGTAGGGGCAGGAAATTTAGCCTTCTATACGACACCCAGTGCGTCTGCTCTCTTTAGAGAAATATAGAAGGGGTCTTTATACTGCATGGAGCGTGGCGTTTCTCCACACAGTTTGGCTACAATGGTTCGCGGTCAGGCTTTCCGTATTATGACCTGACTACCCCGCAAAGACAGGGCATTCCCCTATCCACCACCTGGGGACGCGCCCGGCAGCTCTGTAGCCAAAGCCCACTTTATACCGAAGACCTTCATTTGTAAGTTCATGTAAAGATAGATAACTCCATTTAAATTTGATGACTATTTCTTTCAATATTAATAAATTTAGTATAGCTCTATGATTTTCCATATTTGTTATGCATTTCAAGAAAACTAAATAACTTTCATTGAAAGATTGAATGTTTCCATAGTCATATATAAACTGAAAAATACAAATATACACGACATACTTGAGTAAATCTTACTAACCTAATGACAAATTAGTGATTATAAAAAATTCACATATTCATTTTCTGAGGTATATATTCAAACATCTTATACATTTCACTTTCTTTTCTTTACTTGTCAGTACATTCAAAATGTCTCGCTCTACCAAAATGTTCATGTAAATTGCCATAGCTTGGCCTACCTTGTTGCCCTTTTCTATGGTAAGGATTTATAACTACCCTGACCTTGATATTATTTTTTTCCATATCCTGAATTATTACTTTGATAATCAATTGATTTCATACCCATTAAAGGATTTATTACCTCTTTAACACAAGAAACATACAACCTTACACCCTGTTCTTTTTAAGTGTATACCATAATACATGTGAGAAGTATCAGTTCTGTCAAGTTTAACCAGAGATACATCTGTATCTGAACAGAAATCTTTCAATAGACAATTATATAACTGACATTTTTCATTAAAATTATCAGATCCTAACCTATCATCAGGTTTACCAATTGCTATATTTGTGTTTGGCATAGTAGACTTCACGATTCTACACAGATGTTCATTTTCATTAATAACGGTGTCTGGAGTTTCGTTTTCTAAATCATTAGATCTAACCTGTAGAAGTAAGTTATATGTTTTGCTCCATTAACAGTTTATTCCATAATTGTGTAACACGGACCTTTTTACGACTATACATTTTATTACCATACACGTTTTTTATGATAGATGTGCCCACTATCCAAAGGTCTATATTTTGCGCTTCATTTTGTGGAGTGTCTGTTTTCATTTCTGAATTTTCATCCTCATGAGTGTTTTTGGTCCATCTTTTACTTCATCATTGTTCGGTTTAATGTTTGTTATTATCGATTTTATTTCTCTACTGTACACTTTTTGTTTACCTCTCCGATTTCTCTAAGTGTTTGTAAGTTAGTGTCTGATGTGGTTTTACAGATATCCTTTACATTCTGTAGTTTGTCAAGAATCTTTACTTGATCTTCGAAACTAGTTTTTGCTTCCTGTTGTAATAGAACTTGTTGATTATCTTGAAGCAAATTGGTTATTTCTGACTTTTTTCATTTAATGTTTTAAATATTTTTGATTTCTCATCATCTATCCTTCGGTTTCTTTCTTACGGACATTTCCTTTAATTACTTGTTGTAAATCTTGGCATTGACCTTGTAAAGAATGTATTATTTCATTTTTTTTTCTCACCAATTTTGGATAATGTATTTGACATATCTTCAAGCTTTTTTTGAATTTCAATTTCTTTGTCAGTTAGTTTCTTGTTAATTCCTCTCATTTTTTTTCATCTATTGTTTTGTTTACTTCACTCACTTTGTTATTTAGATCTTCCGTTTCTTTTTGTTTTATGTTCTCTTTTTGCTCAGGTTTTTCTTGATTTTCTTTGGTCAGTAATTGGGTTATCAATTCCCCCATTTTTGCAATTAAGATAATTCTAATTTGTGAAAAACTTCTTTGAGATGTTCCAGTTCTTTACTTTGAGTCTCTTTTTTCCAGTTCTATTAGCTTACTTTCAATGTTTTGTTTACTGGATGAATCACCTGGGTTATCTTTTTGTATGTTATTATTAGGTATGTTTCTCTTTTATTTAAATTAATATCACTCTCATCTGTTTTATTTTCAGTTTCAGGTGTTTGATTTTGAGGTATTTTATCTATTTCCATTTGAACATATAAGTCTTTGTCAAAGAATTCTTTATTTATTTGAATCTTGTCTATTTCAATGTCCCGCCGTGCGCGGTCCCGGCTTATGAATAGGCCCGCAGCATCCTCTGAGCTAGGAGTATGAGTCTTCCTAACAGAGAACCCCGAGGTAACCCCGGGATATAGAAATAGGACGTAGTATCTCCGGCTTGCGGGGTGTGACCCCTCCTAAACGGAGGCTGACCCCGAGGGTCCCGGGATATAGAAATAGGACCCATTCCGTGGTTGTGTAAATACACAACCCATCTTTCGGATGGGATGTAAACTCAGGTCTACGTGTTGGAAGAAACGCCACGCTTCCTGCACGTTAAAGAACCCTTGTAGCAAGCTCTGTTTGGGGTGGTCCGTAGGTGATCGGCTACAAGGCTAAATTCCCCGCCCTTGACGATTTCACCCTACTTTTCCAGTGGCAGTCAGAATTTCCCGTCCCATGGCCCTTTCCATACCCCAGAGTGATTATTTATTAACAAACTTGTTCTCGTCTTGAAATAGCTGAAATATTGCTGAGTAGACGTTAAACAATATTCAACCAATCAATCAATCAATTTCAATGTCAACATTCTTGTTATCTCCCTTTTTACAATGACCCATGTAACACTGTCGTGTACCTGATGAGGAGATGGCGGAGGCTACATAAAAAAAGGTAGATCTATTCTATATGAACAATATCACATAATCCTTTTAAGATTTTACCGCATGTACAGTTTTAAGACAAATAACATCAAACTTAATACCCATTTGCGCTTTCTACGTACGTAGGAAACAAGTATTTTTTACCAGTAACCGGACAATGATTGACATGAAAATTATGTTATTTTGTACTTCTCTTGTTAATATTTAAATATTGATAACTATTCAAATATAAACAAATCATTTGAAAAAATAAAATATCCAATAAAAAGTCAGTTAAAAAAGACTGTTACAGAACAATATGTAAATAAACTGAAAGAAAAACTATCTACGTTTACTGATGAATCAAAACTATTCTTATATAGTAAACTTAAACTAAATATTGGGCTAGAAAAATATTTATCTGAATTGCCATGTTTTAAAAGTAGACAAATATTAACAAAATTTCGTTTAAGCGACCATTATCTACAAATAGAAACTGGTCGATATAAAAATATTCCCCGTCAACAGAGACTTTGTAAGACATGTAAAGTTATTGAAGATGAAAACCATTTCCTTTTGAATTGTAAAATTAATGAACAAAATAGGACAAATTTTTTTGAACTTATACACCAAAACTTCCCAAATTTTAAAAATTTCAATCAGTTTCAAAAAATTAGTTTCATTCTGAATCCAAACTCAGCCCTTTTACCGGTAGTATGTACCTTTCTGAAACAATCTGCTGAATTGATATAGGGTCCACGCCGGTCAGAGAGTCATCTATCTCATTGTATAATGTATATGTTTTGTGTTGTATTGTATTGCTTTGACCCTTAGGGGTGTAATTTTGCAATAAAGAATTATTATTGTTAATTCAAGCATAAATATACATAGGCACATACCCTTAAGATTTGGATTGATCAGCATAACGATTGCAATGAATAAAAATGGATAGAAACTGAAAAATCAGCAACGAAAAGTTTGT